>CALNHX010000963.1:0-265033 GCA_940337035.1 Agriotes lineatus | reverse complement strand
AAGATTATCTTCATCGATGCCGTCGTCAATAATTAGTGCATCTCTGTTGGTGCACCTATGTCCGGGGCAATTCTTGCACATATTTGAGCATTTCTAGCCACTCTGACGACGCTCACAGTTTCTGACACACCCCGTATTACAAGTGCAAACAATCAGGGAAAGCAATTTTTCAGGAGCAGCTGCCTTTATGGTTGCAACTGGACGCAAATAACCGCCAATCCTTTTCCAACCCCACTTTAGCGAATCTTTATTGACATTGAGTCATTGCTGCACTAGATTGTAAACTCGATAAGAGTGTTGTTGTCCAGCTGCTAAAGTGGGGGAAAGTACAGCCAACCTCAAATTTGTGTGCCTGTACACCTTTGCGATGATCTGCAAGTAACATTGAAGGCGCAGAGTATCCAAATTATATGCATTTTTTAATGCAAATATCGAAAGTAAGAAATGGTTCCAGCATCATCTAGCGCATCTGGATCTGCATTTGGGTTGTTAAAAGTCAACAGCTTTGTGTAAAGCTCCTTGTCACTTTTCGCTTTTTCAGAAGGCGTTATTTTTCCCTTTCTATAAATTGAAGAAACGGTATCACATCCGGCGAAAGTGTAAGCTGTCAAGAGAACATCCTTCATTTCCCCGATACCACGCTGTAAACTTTTTCTTCTTGGTTACCTTTCTTCGGTACAATCATCTTCAACTGTTTGTTGGCTGGAGCATGAACAACCAACAATGCCAATAAATCGGTGTCATTGCCAATTACGATAGCCTCTGTTTCCTTCTTTGATTCGTCAATTGCTGTAAAAACGATCTTGACCAGCACCGCCTTCTGCCTGAATCACTTTGCAGCCAGCTTCCTGTTGTGTACAGTGATTAGAGCAATCAGTTGCATTTTGTTTTTATTACTAGTTAGAAATTTTGCTTGTCCAAGAGTGACATTAATTCTATCTTCCACTTTCACTTCAACATGTGTAGTAGTGGATGATCTGCGCAAATGTACGAGTATGCCGTCTTTAGTGCTGGGTGCTTCACCATAACCATCTCGCCTCCCCACTTCCTTGAACCCTTTATATAATACACTTGGAGCGAATATTACGAATTCATAGGCGCAATTTTTTAATTCTTGCCAAACAGAAAAAGTTACATTTTTACCCCCTCCATATCTCCGTAATCCTTTACTGGACTGCAACAATGCATCAGACCATTTTTATTGTAAATTAAATGTAGATTAATTTTGTATAAGGTAAAGTTTACAGTAAACTTTACACGTAACGAGATATTTGCAAAAAACTGTTGAAACCTACCATTTTACCACCTTTGTGACGCCATAGCTCGTCACTCCACAGGCTAAGAAAGCGACAACAGGAGTTTTTCTACTGAGGAAACACCGCTAATTACGATGGTATCACTTGTCGGTATAAACCTACTCAGTCCCACGAAAATAATTATTAATTCACTTAACCTCCCTACTAGTTCCACCTATTGTCTGAGAATCGTTCATTATGTCCCGCGAATTTCCATTTCAATCTGACGGCCTGTTCTGCAACGTCAATGACTATCGTCCTACTCCTAATCCAAGTGTTTCTTTTTTTGTCTTTTAATGTTATTCCCAGCATTTGACGTTCCATGGATCTTTGACATTTACTGAGTTTCCCTAGGTTTTTTTTAGTAAAGGTCCAAGTTTGTGCACTATATGTTAAAACAGGTAAAATACATGAATTATATACTTTCGTTCTGAGCTGTAATGGGATCTTACTGTTTTTAAGGACATATGATAATTTGCTAAACGATGCCCAACCGAGTCTGTCCCTTCGGCTTACTTCTGCAGTTTGTTTCATTTTGTCTATTTTCAGTACTTGGCCTAAATAAAGATATTCATCTACATCAGTGGTTCTCAAAGTGTGGTACGCGTACCCCTTGGGGGTACGCGAAAATTTTTAGGGGGTACGTGGCAGGCCAACAAAAAATAAAACAAACCTTTAAACTTACATAGGGGAAAAAAATTATTTGTGTGCTTAAGACCACACGGGAGAAGTGTAAACTTCTATGGCATTGGGTATAAATAAATTCTGCATAAAAAATGACCTTTTATATCACCCTGTATAATTTTCCACCAAAACAATTAAGTTTTAGCGAAAATATAAGGTTTTGAAAATTTTGAAATTTTTGACTCGCCTTGTATAAGTCAAAAATTATACAGTGTGGTCTATTAAGTGTGCAACAAATGGGAATTTTTTTTATTAGTTGTACAATCAAAATTTAAATATTGCCAGAAGTTAGTGCATGTTCGATAACCATATCAGATGCCCTTAGAATGGCTTCAAGTCAAACAATATACAGGGCAGGACAAAAAATATCAAATTCGTTCAAGAACAAAGTTACCTTATTTCAAAAAATATAGCAAAATTTTATTGAGAAAAGTTGTTTAGAATTAAAAGTTATGCTCAAATACAAAGTCACGGCCTCCTATTCGAATGTTGATTCTTTTTTGGAAAATTGATACATATTTTTATTATTTTGATTTTATATGTATTTAAAGTAGCCACAGCCACATTCCTTTTAAATAACTTTTAGCAACTTGAAGCGTATTTGTAAAATTTACTTGGATTCATATTTTTTTAGGTAAGCCTCCACTTCATGGTTGTTGCAACGATATTTAACAGAACTTTAGAATTTCGCAAATATTCTTTTTAAAAAGGCAAATGCTTTACTAATAATAATTTACATATGAAAAACTCTTAATAAAATCAGAATAATAAAAATATGTATCATACGGGGATAATACAAAATTTTACAAAAAAAGAATCAAAATTCGAATAGGAGGCCATGACTTTGTATTTGAGCATAGCTCTTGATTCTAAACAACTTTTCTCAATAAAATTTTGCTATATTTTTTGAAATAAGGTAACTTTATTCTTGAACGAATTACATATTTTTTGTCCTGCCCTGTATATTGTTTGACTTGAAGCCATTCTAAGGGCATCTGATATGGTTATCGAACATGCACTAACTTTTGGCGGTATTTAAATTTCTATTTTACAACTAATAAAAAAATGTCCCATTTGTTGCACACTTAATGGACCACACTGTATATAGTGGTGGCGGGATGATAGACGGGTGGACAGAGTGCATCAGCTGATGTGATGTACAACCCTCCCCCCCTTTTTGTTTTTAATATATATATATATATATATTGTAGCGCTACAGGCCGTGAAGGCCTAAGGCTTGTTTCACTATCTGTTTCCACTGTTTTCTATCCTTTGCCTTTTCCGTCCATCTCTCGACACCAAGTTTTTCCAGGTCCTTCGTCACTTGATTTCGCCATTTGTTTCTTGGCCTCCCTCTTCTCCTGTTACCCTCTGTATCTCCTCTCACTATTCTCTTTGTTATTCTTTCCTCTGACAGTCTTTCTATATGCCCTATCCACCTTATTCTTTGTGCTTTAACTACATTCACTATACTTGGTTCTCCATATAGGTTGTATATTTCCTCATTGGTTCTTCTTTTCCATTCCCCACTTATCTTCTTTCCTCCATATATTCTCCGTAGCATTTTCCTTTCCCAAATTTCTAAATTTTTCTGTTCTTGTTTGTTTATTATCCACGTTTCACACGCGTATAGCACTGTTGGTCTTATTACTGTTTGGTACACGCGTATTTTTAATTTTCGCGACACTGTCTTAGATTTCAACACTGGTATTAAACTTCCCGCACTTTTATTTCCTTTATTTATCCTTGCTCGAACCTCCTCACTACCGCTGCCGTGCTCATTTATAAGTGTGCCTAAGTATGTAAAATTCTTCACGTGTTCAAATGTGTATCTCCTGTCTTGTTCTATTCCTATTGTTAAATCCTGGGTTGGTTGTGTCTGTCTCTTACTCCCCCACTTCATGTATTTCGTTTTTCCCTCATTGATCTCGAGTCCTACACGTGCCGCAGTTTTGATCAGGTTTTTTGTAATTTTTATCAGCTCGTTCTTTGTTCTAGCTATGAGTGTTACGTCATCGGCGTATGCTAAACATTGATGTTCTTTATAAAATATTGTACTATTCCTATTGATATTACTTTCCCTTAAGACTTTCTCCAGTATTACGTTAAACAATAATGCTGACAGTGGGTCGCCCTGTCGTAGTCCTTTGTTTACTGGAAACGCATCTGTTTCTTCGCCATGTATTCTCACTATACTTTCAGTTGTGCTGAGTGTCATCTTTACCAGGTTCGTTAACTTCGTCGGAAATCCGAGTTCTTGCATTGCATTGTATAGTTGAGCTCTATTTACAGAATCGTATGCCTGTTTGAAATCTATGTACAGTACATGCATTTCTATTTCATATTCATAAGATTTCGCTTGAATATGTCTAAGTGTGTGTACCTGATCAACAACCGATCTATTATTCCGGAAACCTCCTTGGTACTCCCCAATCACCTTTTCCATATATAATAAAAATGTATGTAAGCAATATCTCTTTGTTTTATTTAAACATGAGGCGTAATTGAGTTACACAGGTTAAAACTATACCTACTAAATAAAAAGGTTTAAGATTTTTTTTATATTTCAATTAACTTACTGATAAGGGGTACCCAAAACTTTTTGTTGGTAAGAAGGGGTACAGTGTCTAAAATAGTTTGAGAACCCCTGATCTACATAATCAACAGGTGTTACTACTATTCTGATGATTTCTTGATTAACTGCGTTGGTCATGAGTTTTGTTTTAGTCATATTAATTCTCAGTCCCTTACTCTCCGAAGCTTCGTGTAGTTTATTGAGCATTGTTTGCAGGTATTCAAAGTCGTCTGCTATAAGAAGGATATCATCAGCGAATTTCAGATGATTCAATCTTCTGCCGTTGATTGAAATACCTTTATCTTCCCAGTTTAATGTGTTAAATAGATCTTCTAGGGCAAGCGTAAAAAGTTTAGGTGAGATTGGATCTCCTG
This sequence comes from Agriotes lineatus, assembly GCA_940337035.1. Taxonomy (NCBI): domain Eukaryota; kingdom Metazoa; phylum Arthropoda; class Insecta; order Coleoptera; family Elateridae; genus Agriotes; species Agriotes lineatus. The sequence continues at coordinate 260,105 of CALNHX010000963.1, read as the reverse complement.
GTCTTACTCCTCTTAGAATATTTATTGTGTTAGTTTTTAGGTCCTCGTCTAGCTGTACCGTAATTGTTGCTTTTTTATAGATGTTTTCTATTATTGTTGTATACCTTGAATCCACTCTACTGTTGATTAGTGCTTCTGCCCAATGTTCTATACTATCAAATGATTTCTCATAATCGATAAAAGCGAGATGTAGTGGCAGGTGGTATTCATTTGCTTTTTCAATGAGGATCCTTACGGTCAAGAGATGGTCAATGGTACTAAATGCTTTCCTAAAGCCAGCTTGCTCTACGGTTTGATAGACTTCGATTTTGTGCTGTAATCTATTCATAATAATCTTAGTATAAATTTTATATAACTGTGAAAGCAAGGATATGGGCCTGTGATTATTTAAGTTGGAGGGATCACCTTTTTTGTGTATTAGAATCACATTTGCATTATTCCAGCTTGTCGGAATTATACCTTCATCTAGGCATCTGTTCAACAGACTCTTCAAACTTTGTAGTACAAAATCTCCTCCTTCCTTAAGAAGTTCTGGAATAATTTGATCTTCGGCTGCTGCTTTATTTATTTTTATCTTATTAATGACATCTTCTATTTCGTCTTCCGTTATTTGTGGAATCCCTTCTGAATTAACATTTGTTATTAACCTGCTCAAGTTTTCCTTAGAAGTTGCTGTTGGTTTCTTTTTAGTTTTGTAAAGATCTTAATAATACTCTTTGCATATATCAATCATTACTTTCCTGTCATTCATTATGTTTCCCTGGTTATCCTTCAAATTGACGACTTTTTTTGTTTCCCAGAGTGCTGTTTAATGTTTTTTATACTTTTATTGTTCTCTATCACCTGTTCTATGTATTTTTCTTGTTGTTCTTTTCTTTCTTTTTTTATCTGTATCCTTATATTTTTATTTGGTTCTCTATATTCCTCAGTTTCTCGTTGACCTTCGTTTATGAATTTTCGTCTTTTTTCTATCATTTCTTTAGATTTTTTATTTGTAGCTACCGTTTTATTATTCTGCAATGCTGCTACCTCTAATACTGTTTGTAGTAATTTTGTAGTAATGTGAGTGTTTATTTTGTGTATTGTCATTTGTTCTACATGTCCTTTTATTTGTCCTAACTTGGTTTTATAAGTTTCTCTTCTTTCATTAAGTAGAGCTTTGTCTATTTTTATTATTTTCATGATTGGGTTTCTAATTCTTGGAGTAGCTCCAGACACTTCCATTGTTGCCCGAACCATTCTGTGATCGCTGCCGATCGATATATTGTTTATTACTGTCACGTCTTTAATAACTTGTTTTTCGTTCGTTAATATAAAGTCAATTTCATTTTTTGTTACGCCATCCGGAGAACACCACGTCCATTTTCTCTGTTCAATTTTCTTGAAAAATGAATTCATTGCGAACAGATTTTGAGCTTCCAAATAGTTCATCAACGTTTCTCCCCTATTATTTCTGCTGCCATATCCGAAGTTTCCCATTTTATCCTCGGTTTTGTCCTTTTTCATTCCTAACTTGGCGTTGAAGTCGCCTATTACTAGAGCATAATCTGTTCGTTCCGAGTTTAGTGCTTTTGTTGTTTCTTCGTAGAATACTTCAACTTCTTCGTCATCGTGGGTTGACGTGGGCGCATACACCTGAACTATTTTTAGTTTTTTATTTTTGCGAATTACTATCAGCGCTACTCTTTCTGAATATGCTTCGTATCTTGTGATTCTTTCACAGTGCTTTATGTTAACTAAAACTCCTATGCCGTCTAAACTTTGGTTGTTAGAACAATTCCAGTAAAGTAGTTACTTTTGGTACTTTAGCCTCAAATCCTAGCATTTTCACGAGTCACGCCAGAAAAAACCGTAATTCAGTGGTAATGTGATCAAAATTCATTTCCTTAAACATTACTTCCGCGTTGTTCATTTCAAAAATTAACGCATGACAGTTCTTGCATATTCACCGAGACTTAATTTTCCGTTGCTAACGTGTTATCAAACCTTGACCCTGCTGCAAGCAGTAGTTTCTTTGTTCTTTTAAATTCTTAGTAAGCCGCTTATCAAAGTAGTTTCTTTGTTCTTTTAAATTCTTAGTAAGCCGCTTATCAAAGCAGCTTTGTTCTGCCCTTGCCTTCTGCATGGATGATGTCATCTTGCCACTATCACGTCTTAAGTGGTTCTTGACGCCGAACCGGCGGTTGTAATTTTACGTGTGAATCCCCTGGTTAAGTAAAGTATTTCGATCCGTCTTATTCTTAAACCTAACGAGTGGAACAAGGACGTAGATAAACCGCGTCTGCGCTATGTCATTCTTCACGCTTGCCGCTTGGCAGGAGCGTCACTTGCTGCCGGCCTTTAAAGTAGAACAAACGTATTTGATTTTCTTCAGCCCCCAGTTCGCCTCGGCGATCCGGGGGGGGGGGGGGCACTTGTAATGACGCTTGTAATTCCGCTTTAAATAATGTGTTCCGTGAACTGTGCCTTTTTGAGAACCTGTTGAACTTACCGGAGTGCCTTCTTAAGTAATGGAACTTTGGTTTTTCGTGTTGTGAACCTGTCGTTTGGAGTGCAGGTGGAACTAAGCTAGTTAGCAGGATTGAAGTCCAATTATCGTCGAGGGTTGCGAGGCCCTTGAATTTGTCGCAACTGCGGATCATTTAACGGGCTTTAAACATTCCGTTGCTAACTTGAGTTTGACGTCGTGTTGTCGAATCTCGCACGTTGAGGGATTTATCCCGTTGTATCGTACGTAGTCTATTCACCCTTCGGGGGATTCTAATTCACCTGGCCAACCCCTATCGCCTACACCTTCGAGGTTGTGTTCTGCACCACGTCAACCCTTGTGATTTCGACGTTGTTCCGTTTCTTCAGGCACCTTTAGGGCAGTCGTTTGGAGAGGTGATCATGTACAGTACCGCACGTAATTATGCAGCCAGCTGATCTTCAGGTAACAAGTTTTTGTAAATTAGTTTCATTGTGTATAACAAAAAGTGATAGCCACGTCGTTGAGTGTTGAACGATCAGCGCATTTGTTATTAACGTTGTTCTTTGCTGTTTGTGAAATTTAATGGTTTACCGATGCATTCTTTTGTTGTTTAACGTAACTGGTGGCAGTTTCGTTTACCTTGACCCACATTATTGTTGCTTACCACTTGTAATTAAGTTAACGTATTGCGCTATCTAACCTAACTAACCTTTTTGAGTACTTTTAAAATCTTAACTAGTCAATGTCATGTTCTTTGATATCTACTAATATTTTATTTATATCAATAGAGTTCATGGTCAAGTACTTCTGTTTTCCATTTGTGCTCGTAATTCTTGTATGCGTTTTATGTGTACTGTTTCAGTTGGAAGGAGGTGAACAGCTACTCATTGAGTAAGTTTTGTTGTAAGGTAAGTCGATACTGTACGTCTTCGCCAACCAAACTCGGCCAAGGCAGAAGTAGCAGGGTGAAGTTGCCCACTTCTATTTTCAAGCAATCTCACCTGTGTTGTTATTGTTGTTTCCCGATTTAGTCAAAAAAATGGTGGCGTTCCGTTATTTAACATCTTTAACCCCCTTTGTGTCAGAGCACAGCCCTAACTTTCAGAAAGTAAAGAACCACGACCTTTCTTCACTGAGTATCCAATAGTCGGCGCATTTTGTTACAGCACATCTTGTAACGAAGGCTAGGGCTGAGTATTTGGCAAGATTCCCGATTTTGTCTTAGTCATTTTATAGGAAACAGGTTTGGCTCTCAGGCGTATGAGTTATACTTTGCACGCTTGAGGGGCTGATCATTAATGCCGTTATAGCGGCTTTCGTCGTGTAACAAACTGGCTAATTGTTAGTGTCGTAATAACGTTTTCGTGCTGTAACATGGTCTTCTCTCTTTTTACAACATAGAATGTTTCCTGACGGTAGCTTACTACATACTTCCCCTCGTACCCTAGTTTCTGCGAGGCCAATATGTCCCATTTCAGCTTTTCCAGTTCCATTTCAAGTTCTACTATTTTCTCGTCTCCTAGTAATGTTCTTACATTAAGGATTGCTATATTTAACTTTGTTGTTATGGGCGAATTATTGCCTCCCCCAGATTCCGCGAGGCAGACCTTTTTGAAGGTGTGGGATTTAACACCCACCTGGGGACCATATCCATTTGTTTTAATATTCGCCATGTTGTGTTGAGGGGGGGATTAGGATTTAAAACGCCACGCTATCCTACTGCGGGTTGGTGAGTAGGAGGATTGGAGAGGATAAAAATGGTATAGATGGGAATTTAGGTTGTGATACACCCTCTCCCGGTACGAATTTGGAGAGAAGCATGGCTCGCGTGGGCAGGGTCGGTTCCCTGAAGGAGACCTATCACTATCGGGATAATAGAGTATCTACCCGCTACCGCATCAAAAAATACTTATTAAAAAAAAGGCCCATAAAATCTATGTGTAGCCTAGACCATATTTCTTCTGGCCAAGTCCAAGTATTGAAAATAGAAACTAGTATACAATTTTCACAAGAACTGCAAAGTTTCTCGATATCGTTATCGAGTCCCGGCCACCAGAAGAATGACAGTAGGTTAGAATGGACAGTTCTAGAATCTCCCCCGACCACTTGGCCTTGAGTTCAAACTCAAGGCTATTTTTCAAGGCTAAACTTCAAGGTCAAGGCTAGTTGTTCTGTGATCCACCTGTAACCTTGAAATGTGGAAATACATTTAGAGAGAGGGATGTGTAATGCCAGTAGCATTCAAACGCTGATATGGAAGCCTTGTTAAAAGCCATAAAAGTAGTTAAAGGTCGGCAAGTAGCTGCGGTGGCGAGCAGTAGGTATTCCGAGAGTACTTAAAGTGCAGTTATGTCCGGTGCTTCTGAACAGTACAACGTACAAATTAAACAACTCCAGTTCAAAGTACGTGTGTGTGGGGTTAAAGGTGAACTAGCCATGTATGTGTCATATCGATTATCAACTGCACTTTGAATGCTATTGTAATAGTAATGAATGTCTCATTTATTATCAACTGTACTTTGTATGTTATCTTAACTGATAAGTTCTTATATATAAACTTGCTCATACTGATTCTATTTAGTCTTAGGTCATGATTTGTTGCTGAACGTTATTATATTCGTGTATCTCTGTAACTCGTATGTTTGCAACATCATAGTAAAATAAGTTTTTTTTAATTTGTTTCTTATAAAAAACGAAACTAACTCCGGATTTTCCCAGTGATTCAAATAAGAGAAAACAAAAACGATTGGGTGCAGTTCGAGGAGTTCGATTGGGCTACCCTAATTGAACATCAAGGGATCCTGACAAATTATTTCTGTTCCTCCTCCGAAGGGCAGTGGTCTTCGCTGGTAGCTGCACGGAAACAGTATAGGGGAGACTTGTACCTTGTACCGATTGTACCTTGGTCCAGTTTCCACACATAAGATGAATGTCGCTCATTTATTTGTTGACGAATTAACTGTCAGTTATTTTTCAGCGCCCAGAAAGTAATTTTTACCCGGCTTTTGGGTTTTTGTTTCTACTTAAATATATGTGGAGGGATAATATTTGCTTGATTGGTGAGTCGAAGCATGTTTTAACTACTTCTTGTTGATATTCAATTAAATTTAACCTCACCTATGACTCCATAGGGGGGAAGGAGAATTACCGACCGATCTCCTTGTTGTCGCAGATATATAAGTTGCTTACGAAGATCATAACTAATAGAATAACAATTAAATTGGACCAGTATCAACCAGAAGAACAGGCTGGATTTAGGAAAAATTTCAGTACATGTGACCACCTTTTAACCATGAGAATATTAACAGAAAAAGTAGTAGAGTACAATCTGGACATATGTATGGCATTTGTTGACTATCAGAAAGCCTTTGATAGTGTCGAACACTGGGAAATGCTACAATCGCTCTCAAATGCAAGAATAGACAGCAGATACTCTAACCTCATCAAATATATATACGAACATGCTACTGCTTCCATTCAACTAGACAACATACAACAAAACAGCAGCACAAAACCCATTAAAACAGAAAGAGGAATAAGACAGGGGGATACGTTGTCTCCGAAGCTCTTCACTATGGCCCTGGAAGACGTATTTAAGAGAGTAAACTGGGATGATAAAGGTATCTTAATTAATGGACAAAGATTGAACCATTTGAGATACGCGGATGATGTTGTCCTAATATGTGAAACAAAAGAAGAACTAAGACAAATGCTAATAGAATTAGAGGAACAATCGGCTAAAGTGGGACTACAAATGAATATATCAAAAACAAAAACTATGTGTAGACAAGACCCCCAAATCACAGTTAGATCCCAACTAATAGAAAATGTATCCAGCTACATATACTTGGGACAGGAAGTGACACTCGGAAAGGAAAATCAAACCCAAGAAATATACAGAAGGAGGAGACTGGCTTGGGCAGCTTTTGGAAGACTAAAGTCCACATTGAACAACAAGAATATCCCACTAAATCTAAGAAGACGTTTATATGACCAATGCGTTCTACCCGTAATGACGTATGGAGCCCAGACGTGGACAATTACCAAGAAATCACTTGGGATGCTTAAAACAACGCAACGAGCCATGGAAAGGCAAATGATAGGAATATCATTAAATGACCATAAGAGAAACGAGCAAATAAGAGCTATAACTAAAGTTAAAGATGTAGGCGAGAAAATAGCCGAACTCAAATGGAATTTTGCCGGACATGTTGCCAGCATACAGGACGGACGCTGGACGAACACCATATTACAATGGCGACCATACCAGGGTAAACGAGCTAGAGGCCGCCCGCCCATGCGATGGACGGACGACATAAAACTCTCAGCGGGTCTGACATGGATAAGAGAAGCCCAAGACAGAAATAAATGGGCACATATGAGGGAGGCCTATGTCCAGAAATGGAACGAATAAGGCTACTTATAAAAAAAAAATAAGACTCCATACCAGAATTGTACCTTGAATCAATAATAAGAACGTACCTTGAACCGGTCCATGGTACAATTCAGTTAGGTAAATTTTGTTACCAATTTAAATTTATTTTTAGCGAATTATGCCTAGAAGTAAGCAAGGTGTCAAACGTGTTCGTATGGATACAGATTGCTTAAAAAGTGCAATCGATGATGTCTTACAGGGGAAATTATCGATTGGTAAAGCAGCAAAATATAGTGCAGTCACAAAGTCAACTTTGCTTCGTCATTTGAAAGCTCATAAATTATCAAATAATGCAGAATATTGCTACACATCTAATATCAAATGTAAGCAAGTATTCAGTGAGCAAGAAGAAATTATGCTAGCCGATTATGTATTAATGTCGTCCAAATTACATTATGGGTTATCAAAGAAAGCGCTAGCTAAATTAGCTTATCAGTTCGGTTCGGCGAATAGCAAAATTATGCCTCCCAAGTGGCCGAACGAAGAAAAAGCTGGGGATCAATGGGTGCGAAGCTTTTTAGGCAGGCATAACAACATATGCCTACGCAAGCCAGAGGCGACCAGCCTCTCTAGGGCCACGAGTTTTGACAAATCTAATGTGTCTGCATTTTTCAAAAATTTTAAAAGCTGTTACGATCGGTTTCATTTCACCCCGTACAAAATTTATAACTTAGATGAAACTGGAAACTCCACGGTGCATAATCCTTCAAGAATGTTGGTACAAAAAGGACAAAAGCAGATTGGGAGCTTAACATCTGGAGAACGTGGCGTAAATGTTACAATGATTGTTGCCGTAAACGCAGTTGGGGATCATGTCCCTCCGATGTTAGTATTCCCCCGTGTATTTTTCAAGGACCACATGCTCAAAGGTGCTCCACCTGGATCAGTTGGATGTGCAAATAAATCAGGATGGTCAAATAAACAAATATTCTTAGACTAATTGAAACATTTTGTTGCTCATGTGAAGCCAACGCAAGAGGAGAAAGTATTAATGATTATGGACAATCAGGAAACACACATTTCAGTACCAGCGATAAACCTTGCCAAACAAAACGGGGTTATTTTATTAACAATGCCCCCGCATACTTCGCACAACTTGCAGCCACTCGACCGCACCGTATTTGGTCCATATAAAACCTACTACGGTGAGGCATGCAACGATTGGATGACCAACAACCCAGGGAAGACGATGTCAATATATGATGTGGCAGAAACTGTTGGAAAAGCTTTCGCAAAAACTTTTACGATAACAAATATTGTAAATAGCTTTTCCGTTACTGGCATATGCCCTTATAATGAGAATGTGTTTGGGGATAATAAATTTTTATCTTCAGACGTTACAAATCGACCATATGAAGAAAATCGAATTGCTTGTGATGAAAATAATACACAGAATAACGAGCCCGAAGCTGGACCTACTGGTGTTGGAACAATTACCAAATCAACATTTTCTGCAGTGGTAGCTGACGTCATTTCACCTGAAATAGTGCGACCCTACCCAAAGGCACCTCCCCGGAAACAAGGAACCAGAACTAGAATGAAAGGGAAAACCAGGGTACTAACCGATACACCGATCAAAAATGAGATTGAAGAAGAAAAATCACGCAAGATTAAGAAACCTGTAGTAAGCAAAACAAAAATTGAGAAGGCAAAAAAGAAAGTGTTTCAGACTTCTAGTAGTAGTGAAGAAAACACAGAAGTAGTCTTGGAAGATTCCAGCGGTGACAAAGAATTTCTTTCAAAGTTTAGGAACACGGCTAAGATGGAAGAAATAGAGAATCGAGTCGATGAAAACGATATCTCAAAGGGAAACTTGATCTTATTGAAACTTACAGGAAAAAAGCATGTAGGATATTTTGTGGCGAAAATTGATGAAGTCCTTGATGATGGATTTGATGTTACATATTACAAACGCATTCTGGGAACAGCTGTAAGAAATTTTGTTCCAAGTACAGAGACATCATTCGTAAATTCAGAAGATGTGATCATGCAACTTCCCCGTCCTACCAAAGTTGGAACTTCTCACAGACAAGCTGCTCAGATTTGTTTTGATGTTGATTTCAGTTAATATAACATGTTATGAGCTTGTAAAATATCTGACTATCACTAATGTTTTAAATAAATGGATTTTGATTGCACAAATGTGAATGGTCCAAGGCAAGTCCAACAGCAAGTTGTACCTTGGACCAGATGACATTTTTTTTTATTCCTATTATCGCATATTTCTATTAATTACAAATGAATATAAAACTAGACATACAAAGGAAAAATGATAGAGAATACCACCATACTATTAAAATTTGCTTAGCTTTTCTTTACTCCAAGTAATATGCACTTTTGTAAAATCGGTTCAAGGTTCTCCCCTACATTCTTGGAACTTCAGGAAAAGAAGATACTAAAAATTGAAGAAGTGGGCCAGAGTGAAGTCTACTTATCGAAAGAATCGTTGGAGTAGCTGTGGGACTTGCAGAGACTGGTGGAATTGCGATTCGCAGTTCTAAAAGCGCAAAACTTTGAGCTGTTTTATAAAAAAATAGTGAAGGGTATTGCAAAACTGCCTGGGGACTACACTAGCAATATACGCAGTGTGTTGCAAAACCTGGCGGTAACAACCGAGAACACTGTTTCCATATATGAAATTTTAAAGTACGGTAGTAACATTGTTCGGTGCGATGTTCAAATAGAAGAGCTTGGTCTGCAGGTATTAGCTTAGTCATGTGGATGGGCTGTTCTCATTGTCTACTAAATAAATCATTGTCTATTAAAAAAATTTACTCGACTAGGATTCGAACCCAGATCTCCTGAGGCGCAGTGTCTAGAATTCCCTTTAATGCACCAATTAGCTCCCCAGGCATCATACCATTAGACCACCGAGTCCTTAAATTATTTAATGAAAATTAGGCCTTGAGTTTAAGGCCGTTGTTGAAGGCTAAGGTGATTTTTAAGGTCGCAGCATTTTCAAGGATGAACTCTAACACCTCCCATCACTCGGCCTTGATTTCAAAGTAAAACGCTAGAACCTCCTACCACCAAATAGGAAAAATGTATAAAAACGGTGCTGCAGGAAAAGAAATCATCGTCTATTGAATAAATCGTGACAGTCTGGTTGTAACATGGACACCTCTTTGCAAGAGCAACATGGGAAATATTTCCAGGAATTTTCGGAGTTATTTCCATGATTTGGTTGCGATCAAATGAATATTACCGTTACGCTGGATGGACATCCCGACTTTGAAACTAGTGCAAAAGTACGACTCCCAGACGGGAATTGGTTTGATTACAATGTGATGGAGCCCATCAAGGAGTATTTAAAAAATTGGAGATTAGAACGTGAATGTGTGAAGAAAATCGTATACAAGTTACGGTGATGCCCGGCTGCCCATCTGTTGAATGTGTACTGTTGCTAAAAATGACTGCTCGCAACATCGCATTTAAGCACTAGAAGCTTAGTCATGTGGATGTGTTATACAGAAGCCGCTCGACCAGCTACAAGAGACGTACCTAGTGCGGTTGAACGATTAGTGGGTTTGTTAGAGGATTTAGCTTTCGACGCGTAGCACGAAGTCGTATATGGGTTAGGACGTAGCGGGTTCAGTGACGAAGAATTGTATAAAGAAGAAAAAATGTATAAAACGGTGCAACTGTTGGTCGACTATTTTTAGACGGAGCCATAAATGAAGGCCTCCTTGTAGATTTAATGGATAGTCTTGACCTAGAATGGTGAAAAACTTTATAGAGGAAGGAAAATGAAGAAGAGGCAGTTTGACGACTCGAAGAAGCAGTTGTACAATCTGCATACGTGGGCGTATGCGTATCGAGAAGCTCGGAGAGGAGTGTGGGAACGAGAAGCTATGGATAGGTTGCGGTTCCAACGGAGGATACATACTGTGGCTGAAGTACTGCGAGACGTCTTGTGCGCAGAACATAGGCACAGAACTTATGTAGAACGCTTTTCACTAGTACGTAGGTGTTTAACCCATGTAGTAACACTGTATATATTGTATGCAAAAAAACACAATAAAAATTCAAAAGTTGTTTTATTCCATTATATAGTGATTATAGATATGATACACGTTACACAAAGCACAATAACAAACTGGCGCAGAATGATATAAACAAGCGGGTTGTGATGGGGTGAGGGCCGGTTGTTCTTCAACTTCGATGATGGGGATGTTGGTATAGCGGCGTAGAGAAGTTTCTCGACCTTCCACATATACCTCGGTGGCACCCTGCAGAAGACGTCGCAAGATTGCAGGAAACATGTATGTTGGAGTAAATCCCTTATTCCAGTTGATGCAATGGTGATTAGTCATTACCTAGTGGGCTTGTTGTAAATGAGGTGGTAAGGCAATGAACGGAAACGGCGATTTTAAGACGTAGTGAGATACCGAGGTACCGTCGTAGGCGGCCAATTTTTTTGGGCTGAAATAGCGGCGCCTAGAAACAAATGTCACAAAGTATCGGAAATCCGACGCTCAGATAAAAATAATTCCAGAAACACCACACTGATTGCTCACTACACAACGGAGATATAAGCGTTTTAAAATTTACAAGGTGAAAAAGGTTGGAAAAATCGGAAAGCAGAAGCAAATATAAACATAATTTTAAAAAAACACTCCGATATCTTGATAAACAACAGAGATATGCTGTTTTTAATATTTAACCCCAAGTGGTGGGGGGAGGTCGTAGTTTAAGTTTACAATCGCAAAGTAGATACCACTAGGAGTACAATGCAAAACCGCGTTTAAATATCTCAATAAAGAACGGAGATATGAGCCTTTTAAGATTTTATATTTTTTAAAAAAATAAAATAAAAACTAAAAAAAGTAAAAAAAGTACTTGATGGGTTTATTAAATAAATAAATAAAATACGTCATCTTTGGTGTTTTTCCTCTTTTTTGGCCCTGTCGGGTAACTCTTGCGTTGGAATAAATGAGCCACGATACTCGCTAGGTGAACAGTAGGGTGGTGCGACATTTCAAGTTTGAAAAATTCAAAATTCCTGGGTGCGGAAAAGTTGTGTCTAACGAAAGCAACTATTTTAATCTTTTCACAAAAAATGATTGGAGTTAGTCTTCCACGTCGCCAAGGTCAAATCATTTTCTTATAATAAAACGGTGGTGGGTATAAGAAAAAACTTATTATCTCACTATATAAAAACTATTTATCGGTCAGGCATCTTTACAGGTAAACGTTAAAAAAACGTAAAATATAACATGCTTTTCGAAAAAATATTTCCCGCTTTCTTTTCCTAATATTAAGTGTGTAAAACAAATAAATTCAAAATAAATTAACTGTTCATTTTACTAAACTTGGCAACACTTAATGATAACAGCAGAAACCTTCATAGCGCCCATTTCTCCTCACCATAGCGTAGCGATTTGCACGTTACAGGTGGATTATTGTCAACCGCTAATCAGTATTTCAATCGCCGTTGACCGTTCCGTATGTGGGTTTGCGCGTCGCCGTCGCTTTGTTTACTGTGTTTTGTTATTATTAGTGTAAAAGACTATTCGTTACCGTTATGTCATTAAAAACAAGAAACATATAGGCCATTCAGTAAACACAAAAACATATAAATTTTTTTGAAGTTGGCATATACGTAAAATTTGTCTGCTAGGGATTCTGTATTTTGTTTTGCAAAGGTTTCCATACCTGCATAAAGGTGACTTTGAATTTAAAAATGACAATTAATAAATATCATTAATTCAGTGTCAAAGTACATACTATTCTGGAAATTCAAGTTTGAACTTTTATAAAATGTAATAAAAATACTTATTAGTAGATGCTACATCAATAGTATCCAACACAGAATTTGTTTAACATCCTTAAAAGTAGTTATGACAGATGCTAATTAAATGTCACACTCTTAACCTATTTGTTTTAGTAACTTTTTGTAAGTACATTACTAGACAAAAGATGCATTTTGCAGTGCACTCATGAAATTTTAGAAATCAAAGGCCACTTTGTGTTTTTGTGTTTCGTGAACGGACTATAGTAAATTTTCCCCTTTGTGGTGCCCCCAAAGAGATGAGTTGTGTTATGCTGCCAACCTATGAATGTATTATGAAAGAGTTTTTATGGACAAGGATTGGCTTAGAGGCAAAGTCTGTTAATAGAAATCTACTGGTATCTAACACATCAGAGATTTTAGCTACACGAATTGAAGGTATATGGAAAACCGCTAGTATTCCAGTAGTAAGTCACCAAAGGATTGTTGAACTTTTAAAGCAATACCATATCAAGTAATATTGCCTCATATAAATTAAAACTGGAAGCCTTTAAAGCAGAAAGTAAACGACTATTTGATATTTCATCTTGCAAATGTAAGCACTTTTCATCATGTTTATGTGCAAAACAATGCAAGGTAAGTTATTAAACTAAAAAAGTACATATTATTGTTTTTATACTACATTAAATTGGCAATAGACGTTACGAAGTTAAAACAGAGATTAAACAAAGAAAAATGTCGTAATATTTCTAGTCAATATTACAAAAATATTTTATTAGTGAAAAATTGTATATTCTCGGAATATTTAAAAAAATTAAGGTGGTAAAGCGTTTTAGCAACGAAGTTTCAAAAATCCCATCTCTTACAGGTACCTGCTAAGGAACGGGAATTTCTGCAAGATCAAAGAACAACCAGGACCATGATAATTATGGGCGTTGATCGTGAAGAGCGATTACGTAAAAAAAAATCTGGTGTGATACACTCACACAACTTCCTTTTACAGTGTTCTTATAATTAGTCAAAAATTTCATTTTTAATTTTTAGCCGTTTGTCAAAAATTTTCAAAAATTACAAATACTACAAAAACGATACAAAATAAAGCGTTAGTTAAAGAGACAAATTTTCTCTAGAATTTTAAGCTGAATTCAAAAATGTAATAATATACCGGGTGTTTTATTTAAAATGGGAGTTAATAAAAAAAATAGCAAAAAAAAAGAAACCCACTTTAGAAGTATTCAACTGGAAAATCACCTATTTCACATCAATTCACGTTAAAAATGTAGTAAAAATGTAAAGTTTAAAAAAAAATCGTTAGAGCCGTTTTTGAAAAAATCGAAAAAAACTGAAAAATCACAAGAGTAAACACCTACTTCCGGTTATGCGATTTTCTTCAAAAGCTTGTTGTCTCATCTACATAGTACACAAAACGTATATATGAAGTTTCAACGCCATACCTCTTTTCGTTTTTGAGATATTCTGTTCACAGACCGACACACACACAGACAGACACACAGACAGCCAAACACACAGACAGACCAATGAAAAAATAGTAGATTATGTTATTAGGAGTAAAAGTGATACTTTATGTGGCGAAGCTGAAGTTTATTTAGCCGAACGACAGTGAGGCAAATAATTCAGCTAAGCCACATAAAGTCACTTTTACTCCGAATAACATATACTATTTTATCCGCAAACGTATTCAGGTAAATTTCAATAATATAAATTTAAAAAAAAAAGATGCATCGGCCGGGAATCGAACCCAGGCCACCCGCGTGACAGGCGAACACCGTACCCCTGCGCTAACCGCTCTTGTTCAAATAACGCGCTACTGTAATGATATATGAACATACTGAATCACCCGAGCTAATAGCACACGGCCACAGCAGCTGTCACACCATAAACCACGGCGACAGATGCTCGGATCTGCTGCTTAAAGGTTTAAATTAAAACTTTTTCGTACTCTTTTTGAAAATAAAAATTGGCCTACGATTTAAGCCTAAAAATTTGCAAAATTTTAAGCCATGATACAATTTAATCGGTCTAGTATCTTCGGAGGAGATAGCGAACAAACATAGAAAGAAAGACGGCAACGATTTTGTGTGCTTAGGCAGATAAAGTACGCAAAAGTCGCTATTTTATCTGCTTAGGCAGATAAAGTGACACTTTTACCTTGTCAATAAAGACAAATAAGTTGTCACTTTTGTGACGTTTGCGGATAATAGTATATTATACATCAAGGTAGCGAAGCGCAGTATTATAACCTGAGCGCATATTAGATACTGAGCGCGCAGCGCGAAGTATCTAAAGCGCGAAGGTTATAAGACGATTCGCTACCGTGGTGTATATACTATTTTTTGCACTACCAAACGGCTTAATACCTAAATTCCCAACAAATTTCGAAAATATTTTAACTGTCAACCTGACAATACAGTTCTTTAAAACGTCAAAACTAAATAGTCATATTTGGTAACTTAGCAATTTATTAGTTACCACGGTGAAAATTGTTTATTTTACTTTCTCTCCCTTGGTGGAGAAAATCAACTTCACGACCTAAAGATAGGCCAATAACGGTGCGTTCTGAGACTAGTAGTGCAAAAAATATGTTTTTTGGGATCAGGGGACTCTAAAACGTGAAGATCTGTTGAAAACTCAATTTCGAATTTTTGGGGTGAATCCAATACTTCCTTTATAGTAAAAGGAAGTAAAAACTGATGGATTGGTTGTGCAACCATCCACCTTTTTCAGAATTAAAGGAAATCATGTCAATAAACACTGGAGTTATCGGAGATGAAAAGATAAACTGTCACATGTCTCAAGAAATTGGTAGTGCTGGCATTTCTAAAATCATTGGCAGCGATTTCTATACCATACAATTCAAACGGAATGACCGAATAAAATCACTTGGTGTTATGAATGCAGGCATCCGGATAGAAGACGACATTGTCCCGATTAACCCTTTATTAATTTTCCAAAGAATGTGCATTGCAAAAGAATCTGAAAAGGAACTTGAAAATTTCCTTACGTACGAACTTGCTCCATTTCCATTATCCCTTTTCAATGACAGAGGCATGCACAAATGTATTAAATTTTCTATGTATAAAGCATTTGAGCAACATTCCGGAGATATAAATTTAAAAAATACGATCTATATCATCGACGGAGGATACTTATTACACCGAGTCATTTGGCATCGCGGTGAATCGTTTTCATCCATTTGCAATAAATACGTTACCTACGTTCGTTCGAAATATACATCCAATGCCATTATCGTATTTGACGGATATCCTGAAGATGTAGCAAACCGTAGTACCAAATATGCGGAGCAATCCCGACGATCACGAAAAACTGCTTCAGTAGACATACTTTTTGACGAGACAATGATCCCAACTGTGTCACAAAATAAATTCCTGGGCAATAATTCAAACAAGAACCGCCTCATTGGAATGTTGAAGACAAAATTTGAAGCTGAGAACTGCATGGTCAAACAAGCCACGAAAGATGCGGATACGCTAATAATCAATACCGCAATTAGCGGTTCATCGGCATTTGATTTCGTAATACCATGAGATAAAAAAAAAATGATTCTGAGCAGGCCTTGATATGTGTTATACGTTTGGCAGTATTGAAGTGTATTGTCAGTCTATGTCAAATTCGAGATTTGCAGGTTAAGTTTTACGTCAAGCTGTGTCAAACAACAAACAAAACCTAACCTTTTAATCTCGAATTTGACATAGACTGACAATACACTTCAGTACTGCCAAACGTATAACACATATCAAGGCCTGCTCAGAATCATTTTTTTATCTCATGGTAGTTGTCGGCGAAGATGTAGATATTCTTATTCTTTTGACGGCTCTATCTACGCATTCAAACATATATATTCTCAAACCAGGCAAAGGAAAAGTTTCGCAAAAAATATACTCAACAAAAGGTATCATAGATAAAACAGCCGCAGATCATATTTTGCATGCCTTGAGTGGCTGTGATACATCAGCATTATTTCATCAAGGAAAAATGAAATTTATTAATGTACTCCGAAAAAATCCAAATTTAAAAGAGGTTAACCAGGTATTCAAAAATCCAAATACTGATCCAGAGATCATTGCTAAAGCTGGAGAACGCTTCCTTCTTGAATTATACAGTTACAGTAATGTGAAAAGTAAGAAAAGTATGTCTTTAAACAACTATAGATATGCATGCTTCGCAACATCAGCTTATAAAAGTAAATTTAATATTGCGTAGCTACCACCAACAGAAGCAGCAGCACGACAACATTCGTTCCGAACCTATCACCAGGTTCAGCAGTGGTATAGGAATGAACAAAATGCAGAGCAATGGGGATGGAAAAGAAACAAGAACGGGCTAATTCCTATTACCACACTCTAGCCCCCAGCTCCGAAAACCTTGTTAAAACTCGGCTGTACCCGTCCAGCCTCGCCACATAAAATATAACTTTTGCTCCTAATAACATAATATACTATTATGTGACAAGATGTGTAATATCCCTTTTTCGTGCTATCTTCTTCTGTAATACAGCATATGAATATACTCTATCCTTGTTGCAATTTCTAGCACAGCACCCTAGATATAGAACACAGCATGCTTATTTTTGTTTTTCAAAAACGTATGTTGATTATTGCACCTTGTTATGAACAAGAAATGTCAAAGTCAAAGCAAGTCAAACTCACATTTTTAGGTGTAGACACATAACCTTAAAGAAGTCGGCTGTTTACTAATTTCAGTATGACTAAATTTTGCTTTAAATGCGATAAAGAAGATGATTAACTATTTCCATGTGATGGCTGTAAAAGAGAGTTCTGCAAAAAGTGTGGAGAAATATCCCAAACCGAAATAAGATGCTTAAAGTTAAGTAAGAGAAAACTGCTATTCTTTTGTGAACCATGTGAGGTTGGTGTTTTTCGTGTACCTGAGTGAATTAGAAAGTGCAGCTGCTTGAGAGTAAATTTGATCAGTAGTGACCATATGTCATGAATGCGCAAATAAAGTGGATATGGGTCACAACGAGGCTTTGATCTCAGAATTTTTTTAACGTCATCAGCGAGCTAAAAATATTATACTTTTCAACGTTCAAGAACCCCATGGTAACTCCTATTCAGAAAAAGCCCACGTAGACAAAAACTCAGTCACAGAACTGTTGAGATATCGAAGGGGATACTGAGAACTTGTAACTTTTTAGGTTAGAAAAATTTGATATAGTAAAATCACGGCCTTCTGGATTAGCGTGCCTGCCGGCTCTCCCCGGCCTGTTCATTTGCAAGCTTTTCGAGTGCTCCGCGTGGCGCTGTTACCGGGGGATATGTAAGGTCACTAGATTAATACACTAAGGGATTTGGAAGCGTTGGCTCAGCGTTTAAACTGCAGATGGCGGAACTGGCGCGGCGGATTCATAGATAATATAATAATATACTATCGTATATAGAACGCAAAGTCACTGTATTTGAAATTTATTTGTTTTAAGAGCTTAGCTCCAAATGTAAAGATGTCGCTTGTGATGTTTCTATGGATACCTCCTATATAAAATGTCTTGTTTTTCAAAAATTTTTGACAATAAAACAATGTCAAAATATAATTGCACAGTGTTTAAATGTTTTAACAAAACCTCCTCTCGACACCGCTTCCCGAACCCCTTAAAAGATCGGATTAGATTTAACAGATGGAAAACTTTTTGTAAAAATCCTTACATAGAAAACTTAAATGAAGCGCGAATTTATAATAATTACCGAATTTGTGGAATTCATTTTGCTGCAGATGACTTTACCAGTAACGGAAGGCTGAATAATAGTGCTTACCCCAAAGAATCTGTTTTTGAAGGTAAGTATTAGCTAAAATCAAAGGTTTAAATTAGCCAACTGTTCCAAAGTCAATTCTGTATTTATTCCAGGTGCATCGCAATCCATTGATTATCCAAACACAAGTATTATTCAAACTCATACACCAGGGAACAGCAGTATTATTGAAACGGTCACTTCAACTTCGTGTTGTAGAGCCAAACTAAGTAGAACAAAGATTTGTGCAAAGGCCAGAAAATTATGCGCAGAATTGAAAAAGTTACAACGGAGAGTTAGTGTCACAAAAGAAAAATTAATCCTGAACCGAAAATTACTACGTATGGCAAAAAAATTCCAATATAATCTTCAGTCAAGTGTTTTAAGCCAAGAAGCAATTCAATTTTGTGTATCGCAGTTAAGAAAGAGAAACATTAAACCACACGGACGAAGATATAGCACAGATGAAAAGATTTTAGCTTTATCTATTTATAAACACTCTGGAAAAGGCTACAATTTTTTACTAAAATTGTTTGCTTTACCAAGTCGTCAAACGGTAACTAAATTATTAAACGCAATACCTATAAATGCTGGTGCGAATAATATGCTATTTAAATATTTAAAAGAAAACTCCTTCAAAATGACAAAAAAGGATAAATACTGTGTATTAATTTTGAAGAAATGTGTATTTTGCCAAGTATATCGTATGATAAACATTCAGATAGATTTATAGGATTTGAAGATTTTGGTTATAAGGAAAATCTGGAAATAGCAAACCATGTACTTGTTCTTAAATTGAGGGGAGTATTTTCCAAATGGAAACAAAACATAGGATATATTTTTACAAATTCTGGAATAAAGAGCAAAGATTTAGTAGAAATTTTAAAGTTAACGGTACGTAAAACTCAAGAATGTAATCTTAAGATCGTTGCAACAATTTGTGATCAAGGTTCAGCTAATCAAGCAGCTATTAACCATTTAGTGAGAGAATCAAGAACTGACTCTAAAAGAAAATTAATAATAAACAATGAAGAAATCATACCATTATATGATCCTCCACACCTGTTGAAAGGCATTCGTAATAACTGTCTTTCTAAAAATTTAATATGGAATAAAGGCGAACATACTTGCACTGCAAAATGGAAAGACATAGAAAATGCTTATATGATAGATGGATGGAGTGGTGAGTTTGCTGCGATGCCAAAATTAACAGATCAACATGTTATACCAGCAAAAATAAATAAAATGAAAGTATCTTTTTGTACGCAAGTATTCAGTCATACAGTTGCAGCCAAGATGCGCTTAATGGCTAAAAAACGTAAGTAACTTATGTCAGGCTTTTAAGTACACTTACAAAAGCTTCTGTAATTTTAGATGACCGAACCCCTGATGGAAATTTTAATTTAAATGAGAGGGCTCTAGAAACAGCACAAATTATAATGTTTTTTGACAAACTCTTTGACAGTCTTAACGGAGGAACGTTAAGACCACACATTGGTAAACCTTTAAGAGGAGGAGTTACTCAGAAATCACCACATGTAAATTTTTGGAAAGAATCTATTGAAACTCTAAAATCCATGTCATTTGAGGGAAGTAAACCTCCTTCTTTAAAAAAATTCATTGTGACGCTTGAAGGTTTCATCGACATACATGAAAAATTGCAAAGTGATGGATTTAAATTTTTCTTACCGCGCGCGTTTAATCAGGATTCTCTTGAAAATTATTTTGGTAAAATTAGGAAACAAAGGGGACGGAATGTAAATCCCACATGTCAGCAATTTTCAGAGTCGTATAAAACACTTCTTGTTCAAGAAATTGTAACTTCTCCTAGAGGTGGAAACTGTGAGAGAACCAATTTAACAAATGTCTGTTCTTTAAAATCTTTGTTAGATCATCCCCTTCCAAATAATCAAAGTTTCAATAACAACCAAACAGAGATTATTAATTTCAATGTAATTAAACAAGTTTCATCTTTAAAAGAAATTTATTTTCGAAAAAATTTATATGTAAATGTGATTTCATACATATCTGGATGGGCAGCAAAAAAATTAAAAAACCTCTGTTCTGTTTGCAAATCACAAATTTATCGAAATCATTTAAATAATAGTGATGTAGATGCTTTGACATACGAAAAAGAATTTGGAGGGAAAATACCACACCGATTAAAGTACTGTACCTTAGTGTTTATAAATTGTATAAATAAGACATATAAAATTACAAAAATTTTATTAAACCATATGCATGGTACAAGAGGAAACCGACAATTTATTATAAGTTTTGTAAAAATTCAAGTACATTTTCCATTTTCTTGCAGCCATAAAGAGAGTTTAACAGATACAATAGTTTGCAAGGTAGTAGATTTAGCTATTTTCAAATTCATTAGAGGACTAAATAATATTATAAAAGGTAAAGACAGTAGACGTAGCAAATATAATTGTGAACTATTTAACAAGGCAAAGAAAATGTATATTTCTCGTTGTAAAAATAAATCAATTTAAATATTGACTGGTGTTTTACTTATGAAAAAATAGCCTATATTAAAGTATCTAGGAAACACCCTGGAAATACCTGAAAAATACTTAGCCCCAAAAATGCAGAGGGCGTCCTTGTTTTATTTTTCAAAAAAATGCTTGAAGTTTGCGTTCTATATACTTTATATTATCTATGGGCGGATTCAACAAAATACTTTCAATTTGATCTTTTCGCGCGCACAGAATGCTTGATTTTTGCGCGCAAGAACAATTTACAAACGCCATCATATTAATATAAAATTTTGACGTTTCTACGTACGCATTTTCGTTTCTACGTACGCATTTTCGTTCATTGTAAATTTACTTTGTTGCTTCTGTGAAAATCCATTTTGTATTTTTATTCATACAAAAATGTCGAAAACACATCATAAATGCTTCGTTGCAACATGTAAAGATTATAAAACAACTAAGGTCTTTCATCAATTTCCCTCAGATAACTTTTTACGAAGTAGGTGGTTTGAAAAATTAGGTATAAACCCTGGTAGGAATTTTTAAAATAATATCTTTCAGTACTTAATATAAATTTTATTTTAATGCAGATACAAAAGTGCCTAGAACTGCTGTAATTTGTAGTTTGCATTTTGAAGACGATTGTTACAGAGCTGCTAGTCGCAAATTATTAAAACGTACAGCAGTGCCTAAGCTCCATACAGTAATTCTTGAAACAAATTTTTTAAACATTCTTCACTGATAATATGTTTTAGAGAAGTATTTCGAACATTCCTGCTGGTATACCAGTCCAAACTAACACTTTTCCTGGACCTGCAAACATTCCTTTGCTTTCAACTCCACTTTGTTACCCTTCTACTTCCAATGTGGTTAGTATTTATAAGTAGGTATGTACTAGAATCCGTAAATACTTAAATTTTATTTGAAATTCTAGATAAATGATAAAGGCATTCAGGTCAGTGTAATTAGCGAAAACCTAATAGAAAACTATAAAAAGAAAATCAGAGCGTTGAAAATGCAAAATACCCGCCTAATTAAAAAAAATAAACTAAAAGACCAAGAAATATTGGAACTGAGGAAAACAATACAACATTCAAATTGTGAGACGGTAAAAAAGATTCAACAAGATGCAGTTGTTAACAATAATTTGTATGCAACTTTTTTGTTTGATCAAATTTTAAATTACTGTAAATCAAAACCAAGATTTTCTGAACAAATAATTCGAAATTGTATCATTTGGAGAATATCTTCGCCAAAAGGTTATGACTTTGCCGTTCACCGTTACAACGGGGCTGGTAGAAACGTAACTGCTCTCATAAAATCTAGACTTCAGGTAGAAGCAGAGTCATTACTACCTGTAGAACGAGTGTGCAGTCTGGTAATTGACGACATGGCCATTAAGGAAAAATTGCAATACAACAGAGCACAGGACCGATTACATGGTTTAGAAACCACAGGTACAACAAAAACAATCGGCAAAAGGCCAGTATTGGCTAACCAAATGCTTTGTTTTGTTATTCACGGTCTTTCAACAAAATTTACGATACCAGCTGCATACTTTTTCCATAGATCGTTAAAGACATCAGATTTTTATCAGTTAACTTTGAATGTTTTAAAACTGCTACATGAGTGTGGATTTCTGGTAATTAGAATTGTAACCGATAATCACAAATCTAATGTGGGATTGTTCAAGGCATTTTCAAATAACAAACTTTCTACGCACATTCAACATCCAATAACACCAAATATGCCACTATTCTTTAGTTTTGATTATTGCCATGCAATAAAGAATGCAAGAAACATATTTCTCCACCATGACATGAAGACTGAAGAAGGTGTTATTTCTTCTACTTATTTAAAAAACCTGTATCAATTACAGAGAAATTTAATTATAAAGCCTGTTAGATTTTTAACAGAAAAACATTTATATCCCAGCAACTTCGAGAAAATGAATGTTAGAAGGGCTGTACAATTATTCTCGCCTACTGTAACTGCTGCTTTAGAATATTTAAGACAGTACTCAAATTCGCCTTATGATTTCTCTACATCAAAAGCCACCATTACGTACATGGAAATGATGTATTTATTTTTTCAGTTACACGACGTTAGTGACAAAACAAAGCACGTTACTCTACTGGATGAAAAATGTGCACCGTACATTAACATTAATGATGAAAGATTGGTCTGGTTAAGAGATGTATTTCCAGTATATATTAATTCTATACAGGAAACTTCAAAAAAAGGTGGCATGAAAGGATTAACTAAGGAAACTGCAGAAGCACTAAAGTTCACCGCACAAAGTACTGCTGAATGCATTCAATATCTTCTTCAAGATGTCGGATTTTATTATGTTTTAACAAGGTCTTTTAGTTCAGATGCTATTGAATCGATGTTTAGCGACGTTCGGCTAAAAGGTGGCTCGCAGGATGCCACCGATGCACAGGCTGCAGAGAGTGCAATTAAAAGAATCGTCAAGTGTGGAATAATTAAAACATCGGCATCTGCTAACGTATTTTCTGAATGTGACTATAGCAGCAATATTGGACAAATTCCGGATACTGATAATGTGATGTCATGCTTTACAGTTGAACTTCCTGAAGAATTAAAAGAATTAATCCTAGAATTAAAAAACCTTTCTACTCACTTACATTATAGAATTGTGTCTGCTTCAGTGGCTTTCTTAGCAGGTTATATTGCAAGAACTATAGAAGAACGAACAGAGTGTGAAACTTGCCTAAATACAATTTTAACCAATTCCTGCTCAAATCCGCTACTGGCTCTTATAAATCTACAGGATCGTGGTGGCTTGAAATACCCTAGTAAAAATTTTACTTGTTTAATAAACCAATTAATTCAGCTGGTGTTACGGTTCTTTTGTAGCTTTCCCTGTACTAGTAAAATTTTGATAGCTGAACTTTTATTCCTAAGTATTATCCAGTAGTTTCAGTTGGTGATTTTGCATGCATTAGTATAGTTAATATGTGGTTACGTATGCAACTCCCCTAGTAATCAGCTGGATGTCATTATTTAAACTTATTTTGCTCCAATTCTACAACAGTACGTACATTAATTATAATCTAGATTCCTGGCCTGATTTGTTGCTAGGGTATAACGTTGTTATTTTAGAAGTCAGTCAGATTTTATTTTGGAAGAATTTTGATGTCCTGGAATTTGTGCAAGCTGTGCCCCGGCTCTGTACTTCATTTATGAGCTAATTGGTTTAGCTCCTCTCCGTTTTGATTTGATGGAGGATGTACAAGTATAGGAGCCCTCTTTAAGACGTTAGTAATTGGTGTGTTAGTACTTACGTCAATTTCGCCTCTGCGGATTTATTGGGGTCAGTTCTTTCTGGCGCGTTCAACATGGCTTTCCTCCAGCAAAAGGTAAACTGATGTAAGCCCTGGCTTCTTAATCGATGGCTTACTTGGGAATTTCTTTGTACGTTTTTAGCCAATTTTGATGGGACTCAATTATGCCGAGAAACAGTCATGTGTTCCTGTAATTTGATGTGTTGCACTTGGATTTCGCAATCTGCCTGTCACGGTTCCTGCTAGGAAATAGGAGCTCGCTCATCGCCACCCTCTCGCATCTCCTTCGGCTTCCAAAGTAAGGCCCCTGCGCTGCTTGATCTACTGCAGGAAGCAAGCGCACTCGACTCCAGCCATCTCGGAAGTCTCAGTTGTGATATTGCAAGGAAACCTGCGGGATAATTAGACTTGGGTGTGTACCTTTCGCATAGTTATAGGGCATGCTATACCAATCGCCCCTCTCTTGTGTATTATTTTTGTGATTAGGCGAACCTTTCGCATAGATATTGACAGGGAATGTCATACAGCTCGACCCACTTGATGTAGTTTTAGATTAGATTAGGGGCTGGCTGTACCATTGGTGCTCGTCGTTTACTGAAATACTACTAACTGTTTGAAGTTATCTCGGCTCAGTTTAATTATGCTAAATTATAACCTCGGGTTGTCGGTATCGTGTGTGCTAACTGCTACACTAGCAGGCTAGCTTCTTAGCTTCTAGGCCACATATCGGTAGTGTCAGCGACTCCGTTTAAATATATATTCAGATTTCTATAAAATTATAGCCGACCAGTACATTGGAATTTTGTAAGACATTGTAGTGGAATGTTCAGACTTACTTGTGGCACGTTTTAGCGAAGTCTCGCGACACTTTGGGCCCCCTCCATTTGCATAGGCTCAAAATCAAGGTTAAATTTTGTGACAACCACCGCGCATTACGTGTGAAGTTGGAGCTTTAATTAGATTGTGGTTAAGGACCCGACGTCGGCAACGTATCGCTTTGAGTACAATCTCCCGTGAATTATTTACGGAATTTCACGGTCAATCAATATTGTAAGGGCATATTCAAGCTGTTTTGTTTTGTTAAATCATCCCATACAGTATAATGAGTTTGCATTAACCTTCGTTCTCGTATGGCCATACAAACGCACGGTGTGTCTGTACTCTAACAAAAATTTGAAGTAACGTCTTAGTATCCATTGGAGCTAACTCTCGGGATTGTAAGTTAGCCTTACGCTTGCATAGCCTCGTTTCGCCGCGCATTGCCTCACAGGGCGTGTAATAATTATTGTACCTGCGTGAATATATTCCGAGTTATGATAGATGTTGTGATAGTTTAAAGCCTGCTTTGTTTTATTTTATTTTACCTATTAATGTATATATGTTTATGTGTATCTTTTATCTGCGGGTTTGCACTATAGCACCGAACAGGTAATAAACGCTGTGATAAGTTATTTGGTCTTTGATAATTTGATTTGCTGGATTTATTCTTACCTTGTGGAGGTCCGACGCAAGGATTAGTCAACGTCGAGGACCTGGCGCCCTCTCCTTTAGTTTTTTTTGCAGCTTTGCTGGAACCCCGACCCTCTCGGCGAGTTAGCCCAATTAGGCCGATAGATACCAGCCGGCAAAATATCTAATATAACTTTCGCCAACAGGTAAGGCCAAACCTTTATCCTTCATTACACTGGTTTTAAATATATTTGAATATTTACCTCAGGAATGCAATCCTTGTAATATATTAACCGTTCTCCTTCTAGATCTTCTAACCACTTCAAATTTCTTTATCTGCAAGATTCATACCAAAGATATA
Source organism: Agriotes lineatus (assembly GCA_940337035.1). Lineage (NCBI taxonomy): Eukaryota > Metazoa > Arthropoda > Insecta > Coleoptera > Elateridae > Agriotes > Agriotes lineatus. The sequence continues at coordinate 234,085 of CALNHX010000963.1, read as the reverse complement.
TGTAGTATAATGTTAAGTAAATTGCTAAAACCAGTAATAACCAACCTCGCTAACACACGGACAGATAAAATATATGGAACGCCATTGCATGCCAAACCTCATTGTCGGAAAGTGCTGAAACTTTGAAATCAAGCGGATGACCACCATTTCCAAGGGCATACAACTGGATAGATGCAGCTGGGTCGAACAATTCTAATTTTCCAGGCTCGACTTGAAAATAGAAACACAAAACGGTTCTTTTTAGAACCACAAAATGCAAAATTAAGAATAGTTCGGCTGACGCTAGTTTCAATTAAGAAGTCTTTTAAATGCAAAAAAATAATTTTATTAGAGAGTATACAGAATTAATGTAAAACTAACCTAATTTAACGTTTCCGTCACAGAACAATAATCCAATCAACAAACCAAAACTGACAGATAAAAGCTAAGTTTCAAACCGGCTGGCGTGGTTCTGAACTTCAATCCCCCGATATGCCGAGTCACAACTTTGTAATGCTATTTGTCACAAATGAACAGGCCGCGGAGAGCCGGCAGGCACGCTAATCCAGAAGGCCGTGAGTAAAATACGTCGTTTAGAAGTTATTCTCAATCCTTGTGAAGAAGCAAAAAATATTTTAAGAAACAAGAATAAAACTGCAGTGCCTAATGTGCCTAATTTTTACTGAGACATGGTTGCAGAGTGACATTTCTGATAATGAAATGGGACTCTTGAACTACACTGTGTTCAGCAAGGATCGGAATAGTGAAACTAGTGTTTTTAGTAGAGGCAGTGGTGTTTTGATAGCTGTTCGGAACCATCTCTGCAGTAGCCGTATTTATGTTACTAACACTAATGTTAAACACTTGTTTGTAAAAATTTCCTGTTAGTCAACTTATCTTATATAGCCCAGTAACTTTAGACGAAAAAGAGGTGTTATTTCTAAAATATTAGGACCAAGCTGGATTTTTGCATACACCTTTATTTTGACGTTATAAATAACGTGTGAAAAGTCCCCATCGATATCGTGACCGCTAACAAAGTTATACGGGGTCAAAGGTCACCGAAATTAGTTTTTTCCTTATATCTCGCTTGCTATTGGTTGTATAATAGCTATTTATGCAACAAGTGCTAAAAGTCAACGTTTATGCACGAGACATGAAAATTATGAAACGAAGCCGAAGGCTGAGTTTCATATCATGTCTCGTGCATAAACGACTTTTAGCACGCGTTGCATACAATATTTTATCTACGACCTTAATTTTACTGTTATTAATCCATAAATATCGATTTAACAAAGGTTTGCATCTGTGACATTTAGAATTTATGTCATAAAAAATAGAGGGCCTTGGTACTTGGGCAAATGTTTGTGAAACCAATACTGTCAAAGTCAGTTATCAAAGGTAATTATTAATACTACACATCTGAATGTATTCATTACCTAACGCTTTAATTGTTTCAAAAACACTTTACCTTTAACGCAAGAAGTAACTAGAATAATTTTACAACTTCACTTCCAGTTCGAAATTGTAGTTTATAACCTCACTTCACTTTATCTCACACTCGCGCTAAAAGTAAACAGCTGATTTCTTTAAACACGGTAAACTATAAAACGTCACTTTTAGTGAAAAAAGCTAGCGCTAAAAGGCCTACTTTTAGTGGTGGTCGTAGATAAAAACATTTACTGAATAAAAAATGTAGAACGGAAAGTTCTCTACAAAAATAGTAACTTACACTTCAAACCTTTTTTTTAACCGCGATTGAAAAGAGCAGATGTTGTATCGCATCCCGTTATAGCGTTTGCAAAAAAAATATGTTTGCAGTTCGTGTATCCACCGATCTTATTGGGAGAATAAATTTTTGTTCGATCATTGCCTTAGCCAGGTTTTAAAAAAAGAATTCGCTGATCTGTAGTAGACCGTGCAATAAGGATAACAAGCAAATCTACATCTTCTCCTACAAAAACAGTTGTATTTGTACGTGATGATTCAAGTGCAGTCTCTATTATGAGGACGTCGGCATCGTCCCGAGCTTGCTTAGTAGCAATGTTCGAAGCAGCAAATTTTTGTATCAACATCGAAATAAATCTATGCAGGTCCACGATTTGCTATAAATTTTTCTTGACTCATTGGTACCAGCATCATATCATCAAAGAAGACATCAGAAGAATCGGAAAGTGTATTGCATCGTCGAATTTGTTCAATTGCTTTGATATTCTTGGTCGAATCATCATAACCATCAAATACGACTATTATATTGGAACCGTAATATCGTTTTAGATAATCAATATATTTATCAAAAATGGATTGGAAAACATCATTTTGTAGCCAAATGACAAGATGCAATAGAGTCATGATTTTAACAATTGCAGCTAAAATTGTCAATATGCCACGGCAGACGGTTTTACGTCGACTGCTAAGCCTGGTGATTGCTGTAAGGCAATATTTAGTGGACATTAATCGAATTATCGCAGCCGGTATTACCCTCGCCGATGAGGCGGAACGGCTGATCAGATCATTGATCGGGGAGGAAAACAGGGACCGAGAACGCGCAGACAGGATTGCCCGTAGGGGCCAAAATGCCCATTTAAGGGATCGACGAGTTGACTGCGAGACAGAGACGAACAGTGGTAAGTTTTAATTTTGTTCAAAGTTTCTCTGCATTTGCCTTACAGAGTTTTAAAATTGCAAGTTGCATAAAATTCTGCATCACAGTACTTTCGCGTTTACATGTTGATGGCCATGATGCAACCAGTGATTTTGAATGACCAAATATTATAGGTTGTCATGATTTTAACAATTGCAGCTAAAATTGTCAATATGCCACGGCAGACGGTTTTATGTCGACTGCTAAGCCTGGTGATTGCTGTATGGCAATATTTAGTGGACATTAATCGAATTATCGCAGCCGGTATTACCCTCGCCGATGAGGCGGAACGGCTGATCAGATCATTGATCGGGGAGGAAAACAGGGACCGAGAACGCGCAGACAGGATTGTGTTGCAAGTTGCACAGCTGCTCCTGATCATTTAAATAATCTGCTAGCCATAAATAACCAATATAATACTGAGATAGAAGAAAATGTTGATTGGTGGGACTGGAACTGTCATGGCGGCAGAGTTCTCCACGCCCGCAAGAGGCGCTGTTGTTGCATGTTCTGTCAAATTGGTTGCATGATCTGTCAAATTGATTGAAAACTTCAAGTTATTTCCAAAGATTCCTTAAAAACGCTGCGTGCTCAACTAAAATAAACGTGTTTGTGTGTTCTTGTTCTTGTGTTGTTCAAAAGAAAAGTTGTTCTCGTTAATTATTGTTGCTTGTGTTGTTTCTTGTGTCTGTTTAATTTTTATTTGCTGTAAACTTTCAATTGTGATTTTTCGTTCGTTTATAAGTTTTGTTTGCTCCAAGTTATCAATTAAAGACATAATGCGAAAGTCTGGGTGTGCAGTTTTTATTTGTATACCTAATAAATATGATTCCCGTCATCACTTTCCAGACCCTATGAAAAAACGTGGACTATTTCTACTGTGGCTTCAACTTGTAAGAAATGTAAGAAATGTACGATTACAGAGTGAAGACCACCAATATATTTTCAAAAATAAGCGAATATGTAGCAAACACTTTGTCAAAGAAGATTTTTGGAAAAACACCACAATTAAAAAAGTTTTACGCAGTGATATCGACGTTTACCCTAAGTTGTTTTTGCCCCAACATTCAGGTAGGTGTAGATTCTTTTGCTAATTATGAATTGTTGTATAAAAGACAATTTAAAATATCTTAAAATCATTAGATGAACTACGTACTGTTCTTCAATCTTATGCGAGTGGAGAACACCGACATGAATTGTTTGATGACCGCGTTGATCCCACATATAATAAAACACCGCTCCGAGAATTCAATAATCCTACGTCATCTCAGACCGTAGAAATAGTAGAGCATCCAATGATTCCGGCTTGTTGCAAGTCCCCCATGAAGAGACCTTATAACGATACAAATGGAGCACCCCCAGAAACACCCATAAAGAAGAAATGCAATAGTGAGCGTTTCGAAAGAAGCTTGGGTAAGCAAAAGGAATTTAATCGCTGCTATCTCTAACGTCCCGTTTGTGCCGCTCCATCATTCCTTATAAAAATAGAGTAGATTGTGATCGACTTTATTCTGTACATGTTCTCGATTATATGACAATAAACTTCTGAGTCAATTAATACAGCATTCCAGTCACATATTTTGTATTGCTCTGATTGTTATAAATTAACCCTTTTTTCAAGTAGTAAACTGTATGCACAAAACTGATGGCATCAGCTTGACTTCAAAAAAGCAGTTTAGGATCTACTCTATTTTTCCCTTTGCACTGTCTTTGTAACTGAATAGCTATAAAGGGCTTCTACAGATTATTTTGACTTTTATTGTTCCAGGTCGTGGAATACTGTGTGGTCTAGGAGTGAACAAGAACCTTATATAAACAGGCGAGTTATTACAGAAGAAGAACAGCTCGATTAACCAAGAGCAAGTTGAATTTTAAAGAAAAATTGAAAGCAAGTGAAATGTACAACCGAGAAATATGCTTCACCAATTTGGCAAAGGATTTAAATTCTACAGCTTTCCATTTTATTAAAAGGCAAATTGAGAGCATCGGAAAGAAAGCAAAAGGGCGAAGATTTTCTTTAGAGGACAAAATATTCGCATTGGCTCTTTATAAACAGAGTCCCACCAAGTATAAATTATTATCATCAATATTTGCTTTACCGTCCAGAATCACCCTTCTAAAACTACTCTCAACAGTTCCAGTATTTCCGGGAATCCACCATGCCATATTTGACGCACTTAAGGGGCTACCAAAAGGATGAAGCCAATAAACCAATATTAACACTCTTTGATGAAATGGCGTTAGAACCAAGTGTTCACTACAACCAGTTCCAGGATCAAATCGAGGGCTTGGAAGATTGCGGATCGCACAAAACCAGGAACATAGCGAACCATGCTCAGGTATTTTATTTCATTTTAATTGTTCTACCTATATCGTTTAAATTTCTCGGTTAAGCCTGGTGAAGGATTGACGCGAACGTATTAATAGTATATTTTCCACTTAGTAAATGCTTTAAAATATGTGTGACTGCAGTTCTTTTTCTACTTCTTCTGATATCAGTATCATAGTTGTTTAAAACTTGAATTTAAATATGTTTCAGGTATATATGCTCCGGGGTATTGCGGGTAACTGGAAACAACCTGTTGGATACTATTTCGTAAAAGGGGGTGCAAAGAGTGAACAAATAAAGAAAAACGTAGAAGATATTATCAGGGAGGCACATGCAGCTACTGTAATACTTTTTTGCGTTTCTTATCTGATTCCTGTATGTTTTTACAAACTTGTATCTGATTTTGTAAGTTATGATTAGAAAGTTGTGTAAAATGCAAATGTTCTCTAGATGTTAGCAATTCTGGAGTAAACCATTTATTTTGAAGTTTATGTTTGCATAAATTAAGTGGAGGTTTTGATTTCTGAAATTTTACCGCCTAAACTGTTGAGTTCATTTTTCTTTGTAAATCACCAGAAGTCTAAGACATAGACACGAGACGTATGGCAATCAATACTGTATGGATTTGGGTAGAAGTTAAAAAAAATTGTAATAAATAGTGTTTTTCAATGCAATAAATATTTTTCGACGACTGACATCGAAAGTAAATTTTTCTCACTGTCATTTGACAACAGAAAGTTGACATTTGCCGCTGAGCGTGCGTTTTCATCTTTTTGCCGCTCGCCGAGCGTTTTGGGTTTCCGCGTGAACAAAATAGGTAGCCACGTCCGAATGTTTCCTTGACAACGCCCGTCATTTGTGGAAATAATCGCGTCACATGTCATATAGACTGCGCGTGTAATGTTAACTTCATTGTCAATTAATTTTTACGATAAAAAGAAATTTGATATTTTCCTTTAATAATATGCTCAGTCGTCGAAAAAATAGTATGTATATTTCGAGCTAAAAGTGCGCTTGCCGCTTTTGCATGATTGCTGGTTTCGACTTCGTCTCAACCAGCAATATTCATGCGCAAGCGGCAAGAATGCACTTTCAGCTCTTAACATACAATATACTATTTACAGCTCTTCCACTCGTTTTTTTCTCTTTATTTTAAACCAAAACGTATTTTTCCTGTATTATTTGATTTATTTTTTAAAACTTATTTTCCCTGATACATACGTTTTGAAAACAGAATCAGGTAATCCTTAGAACAAGAATTTTTGTTCTTAACTGATGTTCCTTGTTTAAATTTCCCGCCATTGGTTCTCCATTGATACGAGAGGGCGCATCTGACGCTGTTCCTTTAAATTATACGGCAGATGTCATTCTATTACTTTTGGGTTTTCTATGCTGCTAGCAAATTGTTTTGGTCATTCAAACCAGCACGCGTGTGAATTAAATGAGACAGAACTGAGTGCAGCATTTCTCACAAATATTAATATTTGTATAAATTGGTATTCAAAGGCAGTATTAGCTTCTAAACTGCAAACCTTGCTTTTGAGGTTAGGATGCCCAGCACAAGTTGTTTAAAATGCAAAATCGAGCTGAAAAGTGGCAAGTTCTACAACTGTGATGGGTGTAAAGATCCAGTATGTCATCAGTGCTCTGGTATATCGACAACCGAGGTAAGATGTATGGACTTAAAAAACAGAGTGATACTGTTCTACTGCCACGACAGCAAAAATGCGGTTTCTTAGATCCCGAAATTCATTAAGCTAATTGAAGAACTACAAAATGAAGTAAGATCATTGAGAAATAGAATGGAGGCTGGCGGAACACTCAATGCTGAAACTATTGTGAACGAAGTATCCGAGCGTCAGCGCAGAGCTCAGAACATTATTGTGTACAACGTTGCTGAATCCAACTCGCAAGTAAGAGACGAGCTCATTTCCCACGATAAAGACGGCTTTGAATATTCTACAACTGATTCAACCAGTTAAGTCGAACAACATAGCTGTTAACCGACTGGGTAAACCTGAAGGCAACAAAACACGTCCACTCAAAATTACACTTAGCAGCCAGGAAGAGGTAATCGAATTTCTGAAGCAAAAACGCAAGCAAGTGCCCTATCTATCTATCAAAGTGCTTTATACCAACATTGCCTCAATCACAACTAAATTCAACGAACTACAAAGTGAAGTTATTAAAATGGAACCGACAATCATCATACTAACTGAAACATGGCTATCCAACGCAATACCAGACAACCTCTTTGACATCAAGGGATATGCTTTGTTTAGAAAAGACAGAAGCTTCAAAAGGGGAGGTGGTGTCGCAGTATATGTAAAAACTCAAATTAGTAACTATGCTGTGAAAGCTGTACCTAGTACAGCTTTCCAAAGTACGCCTGGCATAGAAGACCTGTGGATCCAGCTCCAGGTTGGCAAACACACAATCTTACTAGGGGCAGTATACCGACCACCAAACACCACTGAAACTGATAACAACAAGCTGCTCGAGAAGTTGCAACTAGCTTCAACGCTCGATATCTGTCTCATTTTCGGGGACTTCAATTTTCCTCAAATTAAATGGCCGCTAAGCACGATTCCTGACGAACCAACAACCAAGAGAATGCTTTTGTGCTTACATTGATTAATAACAATCTCCACCAGATGGTACCGATTTTACGAGATTTAGGGCTGGAAACAATCCTTCGGTCTTGGACCTTATAATAAGTAACGACGAAGATATTTGTACAAGCATAGAAAATCTACAACCTTTAGGACTAAGCGACCACACCCAACTATGGACAACAATCCAAATTATTGTTGAATCATCCTGCGAATCCCCTAGTAAACCGAAGTACCGTAGAAACTTCTTTAGAGCTAATTACGAAGCAATCAATGATTCCATAAACGAACAATCATTCGACCTTTCCCAACAGGAGGTTGTTGTTGAAAAGAAGTGGTCAGAACTGAACCAAAAACTAAACCAGATAATAAACGATTTTGTTCCCAAAATAAAAACTACACAATTAAAGATACAAAAACCATGGTCACAAAAACAATTCTCAGTTGTAATATAACAAGTGGAATGATTATTATCGATGATTTTTTTTCGAGTTAAAACAGGAACCTAAATTTAACGAGTGCGTAGCACGAGTTAAATTTGCTGTTTAGGTTTTAACGAGTAAAAAATTATCGATCATTAATCATTACACGAATTATATTTGGAAAGAGAATATATTAAATGAAATGCAAAATATCAAATATTTACTTTTTGTTCTTAGGTTGGCACTGTTAATGTTACTTACCCTGCTGTCAATTTTAAGTCTATGTCAAATTCGAGGTTAGCAGGTTAGATTTTCCGTCGGTTTTGACAGAAACTGACACAAAACCTAACCTGCTAACGTCGAATTTGACACAGACTTAAAATTGACAGCAGGGTAACCAACATTAACAGTGCCAACCTAGAAAAAATTCACAAGCATTTATGATCACCCGTAAAAACAATTACGAAAATAAATTACTACCGCTGTGATAATGTGTAACTAGGCATTTGCATGCCCCTCATTGGTTGAAATAGCGTCACGTGATACATGAATTATATTCTCAATGAAATAAACAAAAAACGGCAACTATGGAACTCCTATCGTAATACCCAAACTATTGAAAGTTACACCGCTTACAGAAAACAGAATAACCATGTATCAAAATTACTACACAATGCTCGATGTGACTATGAAAGAAAAATAATAGAAAACGGTCCAAAAGGTTTTTACAAATTTGTCAGACGTAAGGTAAAATCAAAAGTCTCCATCCCCCTGTTATTAATAATAATAATAATAATAATAATAAAGGACTTTATTGCCACAGAAAATATATATAAATAAATAATACATTCAGATATAAGAATTTAAAAAATTTATGTGGCAACGCGGAGTTCAGATGCAATAAATTACATCTGCTCTTACACTCAACCGACAAAAAATAAGTACAAAAAAATTGTTTTAATGGCAAAAATTCAAAATTGAAAATTAAAAACTAAAAGTGAATATAATTGTCTGAAATTGAATCCGCGACGCACCCGCCAATATTATGCACTAATATTAAATTAATCAAACATTAAAATGATTTAAAAAAAAAATTTATTCTCAATCAAGCACTATCTTGACGTTCAAAAAGGTAGGATGACATGTATCGTTTAAAGGAAGCAATAGAAAGATCTTTGCTACAGGATGGCAAGGAATTATAAATTTTAGCAGCACTATATGAAAAACAACGTTCGAAAAATACAGATCTGTGAGGTGGAATGGTTAATAGCCCTTTATTCCGGATGTTGATATTATGAGTATCAGTTCTAAATGTCAGTCTGTCAGAAAGATAACTTGGTGTTTTGTTGATTAATAATTTATGGACAAAACAGGCCGAGTGCAGAAAGCGACGATTGCCCATATTTAACCATTTAGAGTCTCGCAGTTTGTGTGAAATATGATCATATTTTCTAATTCCATAAATTAACCTTAAACAAGAGTTTTGAATTCGTTGAACTCTCCTGGAATCAGAACTTTCCAAACAAGGTCCATAAACTAAATCAGCAAAATTAAAATGAGACAAAACAAAAGCATTGCATAAGTCTTCTTCGCATCTGGAGTTAAAAAATGTCTGTTAACGTACAAGATTTTTAAGTTGCTGAACGCTTTTTGTATGCAATTGCTAATATGAAGATCAAATCTTAAATTAGAGTCTATAGTTAAACCTAAATTACGACCGGAATTTTGTACACCTAAAGCTGTCCCAGCAATGTTAATATTTACTAAAGGTATTAAATTATCTCTGTCTTTTGTTTGCAAAAAAGCATAATAGTAGATTTTATAGGATTGATAAGCAGAGAATGTTGTTCAGATATCGCTATTAAATTTGAGAGATCAGTATTGATTAAATTGTTAGCTTCATTGATGTTGTTGAGATTAAATGGTAAATAGATTTGCGTATCATCGCATAAAAGTGACAGTTACAATTTTTTACATTATTAATAAAATCTGCAGTGTAAATAATATATAATAAAGGACCCAATATAGAACCTTGCGGGACACCCGAATCTACACCTTTCACGTTTGAAATTTCAAACGTGAAAGGTGTAGATTCGGGTGTCCCGCAAGGTTCTATATTGGGTCCTTTATTATATATTATTTACACTCCACAATGGTAACGAAATCACGGAGGGAGCTCTAATATGTGAGGAATTTGCATCATATTTTTATGATATGTATACAAGCGAACCACCAGGAGACATGCCGCACATGGTCACTTCGGAGCGCTGTATAAATGCTATTACAGATATTAACTTTACCCCACAAGATATCGAATCGGTGTTGATAAATCTGCGAGATGACTCAGCCCCGGGACCTGATGGTATTCACCCAGTATTCCTGAAGAGAAGCGCCCACTCATTAGCTCCGCTACTATGCAATCTAATGCAATCATCATTTACCAGCAGCACTTTACCTGCTGCATGGAAGGAAGCACATGTTACGCCAATTTACAAAAAGGGTGATAAGGCACTAGTCAACAATTACAGACCTATTAGTCTAACATCTACAGTCTGCAAAGTTACGGAACGCATAATAGTCAATCATCTGATAAAACATATTAAAACGAATAACTTAATCCCGGACAACCAGCATGGATTCACTCCAGGGCGGTCTGTTGTAACCAACCTATTGCAACTTCTAAACACTTGCACTGAAAATTGGGATCAACACATCCCAACTGATATAATATACCTAGATTTTGAAAAGGCCTTCGACCGTGTGCCTATACAACGGCTGCTGCGAAAAATCGATCACCTAGGTATAAGGGGTAAACTGCTTGATTGGATTACATCATTTCGGACAGACAGAGTCATGAGAGTTAGAGTTGAAACCATGTATCAAAGCCCAGGAAAGTAGAGAGCGGCGTGCCACAAGGATCGGTGCTAGGCCCACTACTTTTTATCCTGTACATTTCGGCAGGCCCGGCATCAGTTGTGTTGCTTGCGAGCTCGAGCAACACACGAAACAAAGTGAGCAACACACCGAACATCGGGTGACAACAGACAAAATGCATGTATAGATATTGTCAATAACAAACAAGCAAACAAAATAATTGACAACGCTATACGCTGTTGCTGTACTCTTCTACAGTCAGTTACAATACTCGACAGTGTACCGTTCCAACTATTATTAGTTCACTAATGCGCAAATCGTCTGGTGGTTTGTGCACTTGATCTTATATACTTACCTGTGCTGATATCTGAGTAATCGCATCTTCTTTTCATAAGCCTTGTTGCGCCCAGTATTGATCATAAGACTCCCTCTATCTTGTACATTTCTCATATATCTCAATCCTGCCACTGTTTGTCTTTCGTCTTGCCACCTTGTGTTTGACTTCCCTCTTCTTCTTCCGAACCATAGTCTCCATCGCAAGATCTTAGTATTCCATCGGTCATCTTCTATACCGGCTATATGCCCAGTAAAGTATATGTGATTATGTAAGTTACCTTTGTTTTTTGTCTGATAGGTACAATCATATTGCTTTCTGTCTCTTAAAGATATTCCTATCATAGGTCTCTCCATCGTCCTTTGGGTTATTTGCAACTTATTTACTATGGTTTGGTGAGGGTTCATGTCTGTGCACTATATGTCAGCATTGGTCAAAAACGTTTGTTTTGATCTATTGAGGAATTTTCCTATTTTTGAGGATATATGTCAGTTGGCCAAACGCAAGCCATCTAGTCTTCCACTTCGTTCTTTTTCTATGTCTTTGTTTGCCTGTTCTATTCTTGTTTTTTGTCTAGGATATACATATTATATCATAAGTACTATCTCCATTCAATTGGTTGTTATTTGTCTATCTTGGGGCTTATTATTTTCGTACTAATATGAGTTTTTAGTTTTCTTTTAGTTGTATTAGCATTTTTGTTAGATTTTTGTTAAATGCAACTAGAACTATATCGTCGGCAAACCTAAGGCGGTTGACTCTTACACCGTTGATGTTATTCCTACTTTTCTCTATTCCAGATTCTTCAAAACTCCTTCCAGGGCCAGGGTAAAAGCCTGAGTGATTTTATGTCCTCTTTTCCAATTTCCTGTTTTCATGTAGTCTGATAGTTGATTTTGCTTCAAGAATTTTGACCCGAAACACGTTTTTTAAGCAAAAACGGTGTAAAAACAGTTTTTTTTTTAGTTTTTCTAAAATTACTCGAGAACTATGCAATTTCGTTAAACCTAGACAAAATGAATGAGGATAAAATTTCCTACATTTTATGTATAGTATTCCAACCAAAAATTGGAAAGTTATTTAAAATCCAGTACACCATGAAAAGTGTAAGTCATGTCTAAGTTGGTTTCCTACAATCGGTAAATAATATTCTAATGTCAATCAGCTTTCAAGTAATGACAGTTCATCTGCAAACTGTACATGTAACTGTTTTGTTAAGGCATTGTAACATTGTGCATGAATTAAGTAGGTACTAGTTGAGTTTTAAAAACCGTATAGTAGCATAGAAAATGTTGAAAAACGTATATGTCTTCCAAACTTCCCAATGCATCTGTCAAATTTGAAGGTTATTGCCGAAGTGTCACTGAATGACAATCAAACAGTAATTTTATGAATTAAATTACGAAGTGACTTACTGTTCTCAATGCTGGCCTGATTTTAAATAGCTTTCCAATTTCTGGTTGGAATACTATACCAGAGGTTTTTTTTTCCATCAATCGTTCAGCCGGGAGAGCGCCAAGAAATTAGGTGTTAAAAGCAAAAAAAAAAAGTAAATTATCCCAGTTTATTTCAAAGTAACTCGAAAACTATCCATTTTTCGTAAATCAAAAATGGTATATGAAATTAATCTTTATAAATGAAATGTTGGCAAACCTGATATTCGCGTACAATTACCCAAAAAACATATAGAAACAAATATCAAAACTCCAAAACGTTCCAGGGGGAAAAAAACCTCAAGAACATAAAATGTAAGAAATTTTATCTTCTTTCATTTCATATAGGTTCAACATTTACGAAAAATGGATAGCTTTCGGGTAATTTTAGAAAAATTAAAAATAATCGTTTTTTACACAGTTTTTGCTTAAAAAATGGGTTTCTGGTCAAAATTTTTGTTGGTAAACCCAATAAACGTATAGGAACCAAATATCAAAACTCCACCAAAACTTGGCACTATTCGCCTTTTTTGAACACCATTTGACTTGACTATCTGTTTGTGATTATCCTCATAAACCTTTTGTATAATTGTGACAAAAAGCTTAGTCGCCGATAGTTTTTTAAAAGTGATAAGCAGTCTTTTTTGTGCAAAATCACTATTGTTACGTTATTTCAGTTTTCAGGTGTGGTTTTTTGTTTCTTGGTGTAACTGTTTCTTACGCGTCTTTGATTATTTTGGCCAGTAGATCGATCATCTTCTTATGGAGCTTTATTGTATGAAATATTTACGACTATTTAGCATTAAAACCATTTTTTTGCAATCATTTTGAAATTTCTACTGTTTATTCTCTTTAGAGGCAAGAGCAACACACGGCAAAACACAAAGATGCCGGCCCTGCATTTCGGACATATCTAGAGGCATCCTCTCCAAGATATCTCTCTTTGCAGACGACACAAAGATATATGGATCATCATTAGACAGTCAACAAATTCAGAATGACCTCGAACAGATTAATAGATGGACACAGAACTGGCTGTTATCGCTAAACACTAATAAATGCGTAGTCTTGCACATCGGAAGAAACAACGCGAAAGCTGATTACTTTATGACTGGTAGCAAAATTGCAAGTGTCTACTCACAAAAGGATCTGGGCATATATATTAGCGAAAACCTAAAATGGGATTCTCACATAGCTGAAATAGTCAAAAGAGCGAACAGTATGTTGTTTCTCATTAAAAGAGCTTTCCAGACCATTAACGCGGACTTGCTTTTAAAACTGTACAGAACATACATACGTCCAATCCTCGAATATGGATTCCAGGTCTGGTCCCCTTATTTCTCGAAGGACATATCACATTTAGAAGCAGTTCAGACACGTGCTACAAAAATACCGATCTCCCTCAGGAACTACAACTACGAAGAACGACTGAGGCTCCTGAAATTACCAACACTCCAATCTAGGCGTATTAGAGGTGATCTAATTGAAATCTATAAGATCATGAAGGGTTACTATACTTGCAATCCACCGCTGAGCGATATGTTTCTGCGAAGTGCAAACACAAATCTACGTGGACACCATTTAAAACTTGTGAAGGAAAGAACATCAACTAATCCAAGAACTCGTTTTATAGTGAATAGGATTGTGAATGAGCGGAATGGTCTCCCAGATAATGTAGTGAGCGCACTAACTCTAAACCAGTTCAAGAACCGTTGGGCTCCTATCTTAGTGGAAACGAAAATGACTAGGTCATACATACATACTCACCATCTGCTGGGGATCTCGGACCCACAGATTATTCGGTTTTATATGTGTTGGACTCCTAATTTTAGTTAATTTATTAATGTTTAATTTACAAATGAACTGAATACTTGCTAATATTTTTTTTCTTACGTTATAATTCTTCTACAATGTCTGCAGTGAATTGTAAAATTTTTAAATTTCTGTGCTACATTTTACACAACTGGTATTTACCGGCTTTGCCGTCTGCCAGTTAATTGAATTAAATAAATAAGGGCTCGACGAGTTTGCAGACGGCGAGACAGAGACGAACAGTGGTTAGTTTTAATTTTGTTCAAAGTTTCTCTGCATTTGCCTTACAGAGTTTTAAAATTATAAGTTGCATAAAATCCTGCATCACAGTACTTTCGCGTTTACATGTTGCTGGCCATGATGCAACCAGTTATTTTGAATGACCAAATAATAGATACAAGTACAGCATTAAAAATTACTAGTAATTTACATAACAAGTATAGAAAGTGGAGCTTTTCAGTACGAGTGAGATGTTTCCGGAAGAGGCCGTTAGGCCGAGTCCGAAATTTCGAGACGAGTATGGAAAAGCCACTTTCATACGAGTTTCGTACAATATTTTTTCGTACACTAGCATACAAAACGGAATACTAAATTTATCCTCGTATATAGCAAATAAGTAGAGTAATGCTATTATGTACGTAACGTTTTATATGTGTTGTAACTAAGGAAACGTACGGCAAAATGCTACTTTGCAGTACGAATACCGCAAAGTGCAACTTTCTGATTAATAAATCGTACGGCAAAGTAGCGCTTTCAATGCTAGTGTACAAAAATAGTGTATTACACAACGAGAGCTGTAGGAAGCATATTACACGCGAGTTGGAAAAGTTACGCACAAGCCGCGTAGCGGCGCGTGTGTAATTCCACGAGCGTGTAATTGCTGTATAGCTCGAGTTGCGTACTATACTTTTTCTACGATCACACTCATTTCGTTAAACGAAAAAGAAATATTTTATTAACTGTCAAACTATCTGTCACACCATCTTAAAAATTAGGCGGCTGCAGTCACATCCCTACACCGCTTCGTACAAACAACAGAAGCTAACTGTAACGTAATAAAAAAAATTACGTGTTAGTCATTACGTAACACTGTTTGTAACAACGAATTTACTAATCAAGTAAACAGTGCTTAATGAGCAATTTACTAATAAAGGAATAGAAAAATACGTTTTTCTACTCCTTTATTAGTAAATTGCTCATTAAGCACTGTTTACTTGATTAGTAAATTCGTTGTTACAAACAGTGTTACGTAATGATAATGACTAACACGTAATTTTTTTTATTACGTTACAGTTAGCTTCTGTTGTTTGTACGAAGCGGTGTCTGCAGCCGCCTAATTTTTAAGATGGTGTGACAGATAGTTTGACAGTTAATAAAATATTTCTTTTTCGTTTAACGAAATGAGTGTGATCGTAGAAAAAGTATAGTACGCAACTCGAGCTATAGAGCAATTACACGCTCGTGGAATTACACACGCGCCGCTACGCGGCTTGTGCGTAACTTTTCCAACTCGCGTGTAATATGCTTCCTACAGCTCTCGTTGTGTAATATACTAAAATTCATCTATTATACATTTTGTCAGTGTCATTGTATAATAAGTACCTGTAAATATTTAGTGAGATCTTTAAAAATGCGACTGAATACCTTGATTGGTCTTTATAATCAAATCAGTTTTCGTGCGTTAATAGTAGTACTATAGAGGCGCTTTTTGAAACTGCTAAAAGCATACCTGAATCACAGTTCCAATGGAATTTCACTGGCTCTGAAGTTTAGTGGAATATCAACTTTTCGTAGGTGCACATTGAACTAGTATAGAATTCTTTTTAATAAATATGATACTATATGAGGACCATAAGCACAGTTCCATAAGACTTCTATTTTGTTAAATAATTAGGAATGCCAAAGGAAACTTTATGGAACCTGTGATTTCGTGTGGAAAGTTCAAATAATAAGAATAATAGCCTGGCCTTAAAACAACAACCGATTATTAAAACTTACTTCCGAAATAAATGAAAAATATACGTGGTTGTAATTTAAAAAAATGTTGATGACGTCACAAAATAAATGATATATAAATCTATAAATCACTTTAAAATGCGGGCTGCAATTTAAGTCGCTACATCTCTTTGAGATTTGTCCCAAACACGAAGATTAACAGAGTTACTGAATTTATGCGCTAGTTAATTTCTACGTTGTATATTGTTTATTTTGAATATTGTTCTAATTTTTACTTCTACTTTCACTTATAGTAATTTGAGTCGCTATTGCTACGATATAAGCCTGTCTCGCACGTGGTACGATACTTTGTAGTATCCGTTATTGCAGAAGAAAGGGCTAATTGCTGATCACTTATTGTTGGAAAGACGTATGCTAGGCGTTGGCGTTAATTTAAAATTTCTGAGCTTTTCGCATTTATCATTTGTCTCCTCTAAAAGTCGAAGGAAGTATTGTAATCGTAAAAAAATCACCTTCCAAAATTTCTTCAGATCTTTACGTTTGAGGGTCTCTAGATAACCCAAAAATTATTTGTTGAAGAGTGACAGTATTTTTCATGCAGATTATATATTTACCTGCCATGAAACGGTGAAAATTTCAGACAAATATACAGGGTAAGCACCTTAAAAAACTAAATTTTGTTTATTTTTGAGTTAACTTTGAAATAGATGGAAGTAATAACTTTCACATAGGTCAGGCTGTACATTTGCCGAAAATAGGACTCAACAGATACAGGATAATGTCACAAATGAATCAAAACGTTTCAACAGTAAGACCGTTCTGTTTAATAAAGGCGCGCGACGCACTCATTCCAATAAGTTTGGTTGGCGCAGTACAACAAGTCGATGCGGTTACAATCGCTGCGGCGGAGTTCAAACCCTAGCGGGCTACATTTCTTTAAATTTTCAAATTGATCTAATTCGTGCGAGAGAAGTTTCGTGTAAACTGCACAGGGATTTTTTTAGTGTTATATCTAATGCAGAAAAAAGTTCTTACATCTTTCTCATAAAATCTGATGGCTTCAATTAGAACCACAATAATTTGTCCAATCCCTGCTGTGAGCAGCCACAATGGTAGTATCACTGATCTCATCTTCTCTGGAGCCTTTTCATACGCAAATTCTAAGCCTGAGACAGTAAGCATAACTTCTCCGGCAGTCATGATGACATACTGAGGAAGAAGAGCGACCATATGGATGGGATAGGGTGAAAATAACTCCAAACTCTGGACTACCTACAACAAACACAATTGTATATTTGTATATTTCATGTTCTATCAAGTTTTAAGAAATATGTAGCGCGTTCTTGGACGAACACTGTAAGTGTAAATGAAACAAGTATGTTATGAAATAGTTCTTTTTTGCACGAGTGAAATTGTTTAAAGAATGAGCCGAAGGCGAATTCTTTAAATCTCACTAGTGCAAAAAAGAAGCTGTAGATACGAGTTGTATACATATTTTCTTCGACTACCACATATTTATGCTAACAGAAATAACTAACAGAGATAACAAAACCTCAACGTCATTTCAAATTGAAAACTCATTAAATAAAATAAATAGTTTCCACAGAAGCGTGCCATAAAGCGAGAGAAGTCTGAAATAAATATGCTGTGACGTTTTGTTTGACAGTTATAAACGCACTGTGAAAAATGTGTGAATACGATTGCGAGTGCTGTTTTGTAAGATTTGTGCTTGTATTCTGATTAAAAATGGATAATAGTACGAGCGATAATGGTTTTCTTCATGTTAACCAAATGGAAAACATGGCATCTCGTCAGTTATAGTAAATTCGGGATGTAAGTAATTCACTTCTTTAGGGAAGTAAGTACATTGTCATGGAAACTGTAACAATCTTTATAAATGTTTCCTGCATCCCTCAAATCATACAATGTAAGGATCACTTACAAAGATTGTTACGGTATTAAACTGACCTTACGACACTCACGGTTAGGCGAGTATCGGATGCGAAACCAATCCGGGAAATTGGGCACTCTCACCCTGAGAAATCGTTAAAACAGGCTAAAGGCCTCGGCTTGAATGCGCTCGGGCGTGGTTCAAAACGGTACACCACAGGGCAAGCGTGTCGCGGTATCTACTGGGTATTGTTAAAGAAATGGGCGCCACCAGGTCTGACTCGGGATATTCACGTTCAACCGGACCTGGACGGTTAGACGGGGCGAGAAGTACTCAAAGTACTATTTCGCAAAGACACTCAAATAACTATTTCGGAAAAATACTCAAATAACTATTTCGGGAAAAGTACTCGAATAACTATTTCGGGAAAATACTCGAATAACTATTTCGGAAAAAGTACTCGAATAACTATTTCGGAAAAACAGTTGAATAACTATTTCGGGAAACACGGTGCAGCACCAGAGATAAATACCTACCTGGAATGCTTATCTGCCGCGTCCGGGCCTCACCTCACAGTTGTCGGAGCACAGTGACACAGTCACCCTGTAACAGACATGCGCAAGACGCAACAGAGAAAAGAAGAAGACGGTAAGGTTAATACATCTATTGGATCACAAAATAGTGACTTACTAAACATCACATAAACTACAGACCATAAGCATGACAACTCGTAATTATAGCTTAGTCGTTAAGCCCAGCTGGGGAAATCGCCCTATTCTAAGGGTGTTGTGCCCAATTGAGCCGAACGCCAAGTCCAGGCCGGTTATCAAGGGTAAACAAAAGGCTTACGCCCAAAGGCGTGACGCCGTGACACGTGAGAATAAGGCCTGCATTTGGGCCCGGGCCAACCGAACGCCCTGTATTACAACTCTCACAAAGCCGCTTGGCGGTACCAACTGTCGATACTTAATGGTAAATTTGGACAATGCATGCCATCTAATTGACGCTGACGTGCAGCACAAGCGTCAGTACGCTACAGTAAATTTTAGGCCGAAAGTGCGTGACACTGCGCTATTTTACAAACAAATAATGATTGCGGTATAGTGGAAACTGACGGGCAGTACAAGCGGTAGCACGCCACGGTAAACTTTAAGGTGAATGTACTTGGTATTGTTAGTGCACACGGCATCTGATCGCAGTAACTTTTAGGATAAATGTACTTGGTATTGTGAGTTAATACGGCATCTGATCGTAGTAAATTTTAGGATGAATGTACTTGGTACTGTGAGTGAATTCGGCATCTGATCGTAGTAACTTTTCGGATGAATGTACCTGCGTGACACTACACTGATTTGCAAACACCCACTTGAGCGATAAAATTATACGCACGCATGCGGGCGAAATTTGTATATTTTACAAGTTTTTACCTTAGTCAGTTCGGCCGAGAGTAGGCGAGAAAGCATCCTATAATAGTCGCTGAACAGGCGCCTGGCGCCTAATATAACTGTAGCGAAATCGGGGTTGGTTACATGTCCTGACGGATCCCCTATGCAGGGCGGAAATGGCGTTGACCTCCCCTGGTAATGCCAACAGATGTCGACGTAACTACGGCTTGAATAAGGTCACTATATCAATAAGGTACCGCCATTCCATTTCTCGCTTGAGAATGTGAGATAAGGATAACAAATACAAATTTCCCAAGTGCAATAGGGAAGACACTAGTTTTTGGGGATTTTCTTTTTGGTGTAATGGCACTTGTAAAGTGAGGAATCTGTTAGGTTATGTGTTTTTATCCCTAGTTGGAGAAAATTGTACGACAAGGATAGATATAAAAAATCACTAATGGCGGTACCTTATTGATATAGTGACCTTAGGCTTGAATGAGTACAGAGAACAGAGTCCCGCCTTAATTAGCAACGGCGGATGGAAAGACTTGACAAGCCTACATAAACACTGCACTCCCCCGCAGCGACGCGTAAGGACAAACGGACTACCACCACATGACCACACTCAACGACGTCCACCTTGGAACTGCCGCGAGTCAAGCTTGCGTCATCTGCACCCGAACTCGACGAGGAGCGCTTCAACCAATCACAGCGTAAAACACCTCAATCACGCGATCGTTCGCCGCGGACCGAAAACCCAGCCATCCTTGTCGGACCCACAGGCTGAATTTTAACTAGCCTGAAAATCAACTCTGCAGAACGAACTCTAGACGGACACCTGCAGGAAACAGTATTCAAAGGGTGGCCTCAAAATGTTGCCAAATAGGGATAACGACGCTAAAAGGTGTTCAGAAACATTATTGCTATACCATGCGATGAACTATTGTCTGAACTAAATTCGAAATACCGGCGCACTCATCAATTTGATACTAGCGCTGCTCGGAAAGCTTAGTTAGTTGCTAGAATTATTAAGAAATACCAAAATGGCCTGACAAGATGGTAGTGAAAAAAAAAACATTTATTGGGTAGTATGCAATAACAACAAGCTTTTGACGTATGACAGATGTCAAATAATAGTCTCCTTTAGGAAATGGTATTCTAAAAACCATATTTTGCACATGCAACTATAATTTTCAGATCGAGAATTAAAATTTATAAAATACACTGTCCTTTCTGAATTTTTTAAAATTCTGATTTTTTCGATTAAAATATTTCAAGTTTTTAGTAAATTTTGGGTTAGGTTTGCGTAGCGCATTTAAACCACTGCAGTAGAAAGCAGCCAAAGTAATTTAAAAGTGTAATGAAGGTGATCTGGTTAAAAAAAGCCCTAACGGAAATACAAAAAACTAGAACGGAAGACAGAGGACCGGAATGCGAAGACGACTAAAGCTCAAGAAAGGAAAATGATAAAAGATCTTATTATATTAGGAACTTGGAACGTAAGACGAACTTTCGTGAAGAGAGCTATAAATGTTTTTATTGTAGAGTTATTGAGGTATAGGATACATATAATAGCTCTGCAAGAGACTAAACAAAACGACATTCAATTAGTAGATATGGGCGAGCATGTATTCTTTAACAGCGGAAGCCAACATCGATTATTTGGAGGAGAATTTATGATTAATAAAAACTTGAAGTAACCAGTTATGAACTTCCCAGCCGTAGCATAAGATTGGGACAAGTTTAGGAATATAAGTACAGCAAACGTAAATCCACCCTCTGAAAAAAAGAAGATGAGGTAAAAATTGCTTATTAAGAGGAGCTTGTATCACAAAATACCTAAGAACGATATAAAACTGATTATTGGGGACTGGAATGCAAAAATAGGCAAAGAGGCGATTTACAAACCAACTATCAGACATTACAGTATACACTCGGAGAGTAACGAAAATGGGAGACAGTTATAAAGAAATACACCTAGGCACTTGGATATCACCAGACAAGAACACTACAAATCAAATCGACCACGTAACAATAGAAGTAAAACATGTTGGTAGTATTAAGGATGTAAGGAGAGCCGCAGACGCCGATACGGATCATTTTCTAGTTCGATTGAAAATGGAACAAGTAAGGCCAGGAAGGCAAACTACGATAACCAGAAGAATAATAATGTATAATAAGAAAGTCCTCATGATGAAAAATGCAAACATCTGATCAAAACTTGGTTGGAAAGAGAATTTAATGCTCATAAAGGATGTAGAAATATAAAGGAGCAGTGGCAGAAAATAGATGGAGCGAGAACGATTTTCTTAGAATCTTGCTTGAGTTTCTTCTTCTACGTAGATGTTAAAGAAGTAGTGCCTGGAAAGTAAGGACTAAAGTATTGCCTACATTAAGTTTTTAATGACAATGCTGAAAATTAATATTGTTATTTTTTATGTATTACCTGCTGTAGCATACTCGTTTACGAACTTTTTCTATCAGAGAGGTTGATTTTTCCAGTTGCTGCAGCTGCTTGTTCTGTAGATTGTTCTACCGACAACATCAACGTTCCAAAAGTCTTCTGTTCATCAAAACACTATGAGATTTTCAATTATACTTCTTGTTTCTGAATGCACAAGTTTTATTACTTTATAGCTCATTGTAATCCTATATAAAAAGGAATTGAGAATTACATAAATGTATAACTGCAACTTAAGGTAGCATTTTAGAAAGCCTTTAATACTTTGAATTTGATGCTAAATAACCAAGCCGCCCAAAATTAAGCGGCGAATAAGTAAACAATAACAAACTAAACTAACGAAGAAAAGCAATACTAACAAAAATTAACAAAGAACAACAAAACTAATGAACAACAGCACTAAAAAACCTGGAAATTAGACACTTCTATCTGACGCAATAACAGCAATAGCAAAGTGACATCTGTTTTTTGTTTGAATGTACCTCTGCGCAAAACTTGCTCTTTATTGGTTCTTTAGTACCCTTTACTGGGATTTTATATTTAGTTCACATATTTTCCGGGGTTTTTGTGTGCTTGGTGGTACTGTAGATGGGCAGAACATCTCAAGGAAATATTAAATGTAGCTGAAAGTAAACCAAACGAAATCGAAATCGAGCAAGAAAACCAGGAATAACAAGTACACGCTGCTGATATGGAGGCACCATCAGCAGAAGAAGTTATGCAGGTAATATGACAACTGAAAGATAATAAAAGTTCAGGAGTTGCTTAAGCTGAGAGGTGAATGTTTGCAGAACATGTTGTATGAGTTACTAAGGAATATTTGGAATAAAGAACCAATGCCAGAGGAGTGGTCAAAAGTAGTACTGTGTCCAATATACAAGAAAGGTGATGTAACATTGTGCGAAAACTACAGAGGAATTGCATTACTGCACATATCATACAAGGATTTCGAGGGCTGTTTGAAGGGAAGGTTAATGGAAATAGCAGAGGAACTGCTTAGAGACTACCAATGTGGTTTCAGAAAAAGCAGATCGGTTACCGATTTACGTGATGAAGCAATTAGTATCGAACAGCCATGAACAAAATCCGTCTTTATACTTGGTTTTCATTGACGTTAAGCAAGTGTATGATACAGTAATTAGACGGAAACTGTACAAGGCCATGGAAGAGCTAGGTGTGCCCACGAAACTAATAAGATTAACAAGCATGACGTTGCAAGGTTCTAGTAGTAAAGTTATGATCAATGCCAATGTATCGCCACTATTTGAAGTCTGTCGCGGTTTGAAGCGAAAAGATCAACTGTCCACAACTTTATTTAATTTGCATCTCGAAAAAGTTGTACGTGAAACTGAAATAATTACATATATACAAAAGGCACAATATTCTCTCATAGGCACCAATACTGAACCTACGCAGATGATATCACATTGATAACTAGAACCAAACAGGAGCTGATAAATATAATACAATGACTGGAAAAACCGCAAAAGAATTTTGTCTACAATTTAACATGAAGAAAAGTAAATACATGGAAGTACATGTGGGCGAAGGCAAAGACGAGGGTAGAAGTGTAAAATTCAAAACAGAGGAAGAAGTTGTGCTGTGAAATTTTGGCTGTAAGCGAATTTAACTATCTCCAAGTGACAATTTCTAATAAAGGAGGAGATAGTATAGAAAATAGCGAAAGGTTAGTTAAAGGAAATAAAAGTGCGAGAGCTCTGTTACGCATTTTTAAATCCACTAATATATCGCGAACTGCCAAAATACGGCTACATAAAACGGTAGTGCGGCCCGTAGTTACTTATGGTCGTAAGCTGTGAGTGTTAAATAAGGGAGATCAAAAAAGACTCCAGGTGTGGTAGAGAAAAATCTTGAGATGCATTTAAAAAAAACGAGGGATAGGTGGGAAAGAAGGTCAAATACGGAAGTAATGGAACTTACGGGCAACCATCTATAGTAGAAGTGATTAAAGGTCAAAGGATTTGCTGGTTAGGACACTTAATAAGACTAGATGATGGTAAAGCCACCAAACAAGTTTTACAATTTGCAGTAAATGGAAAGAAAAGAAGAGGAAGACCCAAACGTTGGATGGCTGCAGTGACGGAGGATCTGAACGAGCTGGGAGTTCAAAACTGGAAGGAAGCAGCCAGAGACAGAAAGAAATAGAAAGGAATAATCCACCAAGACCAGGGCCTTCAAAGCCTGTAGCGCTATTCAATATACAGGGTGTCATTGAAATGAGTGCAAATGTTTTAAACAATAATAGAACTTGCTAAACTGAACAACTTCTCCATTTATTATTTTTTCGAAAACGCCCTCAAAACTGAGTTAAAATTCAAACCAACTTTACTCTAAAAATTTCTTTGATATGCAAACCAACAAAAACTGCGTAGGTACTGATAAAACCTTTAGTTCACATCTGGTCAGCAACGTACTTTCTCAATCGAGGTAGGTAAGTTATTAACCGCATGTTTTTTGTGCAAGAACTTTGCAGTTTTAATATACTTATGTCGTTCGCCTTTCACTTAGCTTTGTTTACCCAGCGGCTCGTCAAATTTAGGGGAGATAAATGATTCAGAAAATATGCGATTAAATGAAAAACGATAAATATAAAAGTTGTTCATTTTGGTGAGTTCCATTACGGGTTAAAATATTTGCACTCATTTCCATAACACCCTGTATATAATTAAGGTAATACATCCCCATTTGAATTTCAAAAGTTACACGCCCGAGATTTAGTAACAGCTCGCTAGAAGTAAATGAGCGGTTAGATACACTTGCGCTAAAAATAACGATTTTTTAGGCTTAGGAATTTCAAAAACATTGTTTTTCTAATTTTCACAGAAAAGTGTCACTTTTCAAAATTGACTAAAATTTACAAACGTAACACCTTCAGTAACTAGTTATGAAATCAAAATATTATACAACTAGCAATGAAAAGTTTAGATTTACATTAAATTGACATTCGAAAAACTGAAATAAGTCTACCTAGTTGATTCGCAATACATATGACATATACTTCACAAAAAAAAGAAAGTTTTGAAATTTGGCAGATACGTTTATCTAGCTCTACTGTTGAATGCGTAAAAAGTCCTAAACCATTAGGGACGAGAAACCTCCGACATCTTGAGAAACGTAGAGACATTCTAAATGTTTCGCAAATATTTTTTAAAGGTTTTTTTCTAAAAATAATTAATACATTTTTTTTTAAATCGGCTTATCCATTTTTATCCTCAATGTCATAGTTTTTGAGTAACTGATTTTCAGATATCGTGCAGCGCGACTAATATGCCTAATAAAGTAACTCTCCTCTACTCCCGTGTTAATACGTTTCCGTAACAGTTAAGTATTTTAACCGGTTTCAGGTATTAAGCCTTTGTTTACATATACAAAAGTGGCTGATAACTAAAGCATGACTATATCTGTACTGTAATATAACTTTACCGTACATGGCAGCCATTCCCACACTGAAACAATTGTGTAGTATACCTTTATTTTCATGTGTTGTTATAGACTATTAACCAACTGTAATGAATATTACTGCACTTAGTATAACTAATTTATTGATGAAGATAAAATATTGAACAATACGCACGTTTGCTTATGGTACTTAACGGTACTTAGATGTCTTAAAATCCTTGCTGTATCAGCTAGGATTTCAAAACAACATCTGCGGCAGTTATGATAACTACTCATAACACTCCTAGATATGTTAATAGCTATAATCGCCTTACTATGAACTTTTAGTATAGTCAAGTTATGTAAAAATTCGGTTGCAGATTGAACTGATTGTTAGATAGGTAATTCCCGAAAGTCCCTTCGAATCACCACAAAAAAGTTCCAAAAGATCTATTGTGGGGAATACCCCTAAATTTTGAAAAATTGTTCGCCATATTTAAAATACCAAAAAATCGACGTAGTGACTAAACAATTTTCTTTAATAACCTGCAGTTTGCACAATAGTTATTTATATATCTAGGGAGCAAAGGTATTCATTTCCTCCCGCGTGTGAATTCAATGACCGACGCGTTAGCGGAGGGCATTAAACACACAAATGTTATTTTTATCCAAAAAATCCCGCAATTGCCTACATAACACCTTTTCAAATGTTTTAGAGATATCAGGTAGTATGCTTATAGGACGTAGATGTATATATTCCGTAGGCACAGCAATTTTCGGTAAAGATAACACAACAGACTGCTTCCACTGATCCGCAAAGTGATTTTCTAAGATACAAGTGTTTACAATATGTAGTATAAATGTTATAATATACGGACAACATAGTTTTTATACCTAGCAACTGTACATATTAAAGCAGTCACATTCACAACAGACCGTACTTACTGTACCAGTTTTTTTTTGTCTTGCATAGTACATCTTATAAATTTATAGTTTTAATAATTTTTTTGAGAGAGGTTTTGAACTACAAGAATTCGTAGTTGAAGACAATAATATTTTCAGGTAGGTATATCCAACAAATACCTACCTGAAAATATTATTGTATAGCTTGCAGAATTGCTCAAAAACAGAAGGTGACGTGCAAATAATCATATTATTCTTATAAATTTGGAAGATGTTACTAAATGGTAACAGTAAACGAGTATTTAATTCTGCATGTAAGGTTGTAAGTTTATGTGTAATTCACTCTTGCAAGATTTTTAAAATTATGCATTTAAAAAGCTATTTGTTTTATTGGACACCCATCTGTAAATATAGTAATTAAAAAGTGCAGACACTGCAATGTTACTCAGAAACAAAATTCCGCTTGCGACAGAGTTACGTTCGGACGTGTTTTGGGTTCTCTTGTGCCACTAATCGTTTAACTAAACTTTAACTTTAATTACTGCATAGCAATCCATAAACAATTATTAACGTAATAGTAGTTAAATATCTGTGCGTGACACGCCGCAATCGCCGCAGATGCGGCGTCTGTCTGGCTCGGGTACCTACTGAGAAATAGGACAATATAAATGTAACCATCACATTTTCCGGTGTAAAAGATAGTGATATCAGTTTTAGCATAACTAATTCCAACAAACATGCCTGAAACAAGCGGTTTTAAATTAAATCCACCAACTATCATCTATAAAGGTGCAAATGCTACCCCTGATCCAACGTCTATGGATGATCAGGACTTGCCAAGCAGGGAATCTAACTCCAATAACAATAAGCGCCCTTTGATATCACCAGATGATAGAGATGTAAACAAACGATACCTATTTAACACGAATGATCTCGTAACCGAAATCAAATTTTATTCGCTATCAGCACCAGCTCAAGCTCTTAACAACAGTGCAGCAAAACCTAAAATTCCCCCAATACTACTACCCAACGGAACACATTGTGAGAACATAGTTCAAGATATTAAAACACATGTTAAAAAGGATTTTACTACCACCTACAAAGGTAATCAGTTGAGAATCAATCTAACACATATTGACGACTTCAGGAAGCTTACAAAATTCTATGACGAGCATAAGGTAAGTTATTATACTTATCGTAACCCAGAGAATTCCGGCATCTCAGAAATAATACGGAATGTACCCGTATCTATTACCGAAGACGAAATTAATACCGCATTAATTAATCTCAAGTACCCCGTTATCAAATCCACTAGATTACGTAACAATAAAAAAGTGCTCATACCATTAATTGCAGTTGAACTAAACAAAACAGATCAAGCTAAAAATATATTTAACTTAAACAGGCTATTATATTGTGTAGTAGCGGTAGAACGGCGACGGAAAAGCAATGATATTCCACAGTGTACAAACTGTCAATTAATTGGTCACACTAAAAATTATTGTCACTTAGCACCTCGCTGCGTTAAATGTACTGAGCACCATCACTACACAGAATACGCAAAACTAAAAAATAGAGACAAACCACAGTGTGTGAATTGTAAAGGAAAACATACGGCCAACTATAGGGGTTGCCCATATATCAGGAAGCTAAACAATAAGCCTTCCTTTCCTACGGTGAGACCATCAAATCCCAACGCTCTAATAACTGGCAATATTACTTCCAACCGTACCTATGCACAAACAGTAGCCAACAACCCCAGTACATCCAATTCCTCTACATCAAATAACAATAATCAAATCAAAACACAGGCAATCCGGACTCACTTATTTCAAAAATTTTCCAATCTATTCTTGAAATAATAACGCCACATCTTGATTAAATAAAAAAAATTATTATGTTCCTCATCCCTATGCTATTTCAACATGGCAGCAAATAATCATTATCCCATTCACAAGTTAACTCTCCTTAATTGGAATGCCAATGGGTTAAGAACCCAACGATCAACTTTTATTTCATTCATCGCCAGACACGGCATTGACATCGCTTGCATTATCAAAACGCACCTAATTAAAGATGAAAGATTCACTATACCAGAATATCATGTTTTTCGAAAAGACAGAGAAACTGTAATAGGATGGGGAGGATCTGCAATTATTATAAAGCGAAACCTTGTTGCAAACTCAATTGACCTGGAAGATGTTGAAGTAGCACACCTCTTTGCGGTGTTATATATCACTTATTTATATGATAAATTAATATATACAACTTACCCCACAAACGTCAATATTTGACATACAAATATTGTTCAGTTATATCTTTCTAATTATTTAATTATTTGCTCCGGCTAGTCAGTAAAGCTAAAGAAATACTCCTTACCCTCAGCTGAATGGTGCTTCTTAATAACAAGTATTATTGCTTGTTCAAATATCTGATTAATATATAAAGTAATTTTACAGTTACTTCCAGGTCTTTACTGATATTTTAAATATCTTAACGACATTCATATATGCTTATTGACTTATCAATGACGTAAGGATAGTCAGTTTGTTTTAGATAACTTTTAATAAATATTTAAAACCCAAAATCCCTAATTTACAATTCCCAATATTAAATTAAATCAAAAAGGTTATAATTTCAAAATATAATGGCCTAAACTCGCCGAGTACTCAGAACACGAAAAGAATTTAGATAAATAATAATAATTCTTAGTTCTAAATACAATTTCCTTAATATTAAACACACAATTTAAATATTCTTGAAGTATTCCCAAAAGTTGTTCGAAAAGTTATGAAACAAACACTGACCTTAGCGTCGCTTTAGCGTAACCTGGTCAGCAACCTATAGAATTCCTCTGCAAACGAAGCAGGACAGCTAACAGTAACTGGCTGGTTGAAATCTCCAATCCCCTTCCAAAAAGCTCTTTGGATATGTTGCTATCTCCCAGATAGCACTTCTCAATTGAATGCACAACACTCACGTAAACACTGGCTCTACGTTAAGTATATTGTAAGTTATTTACTTTGTAATATAACTTCAATATGATATTGCAAACACTTCAATTATGTCGACTTGATAGACGGTTTGATTTGTTGAATTTAATTTGTGTCATTACCAGATACTTTCTGTGTAATGATCTTTTACTTAAATTCAAATAAAAATACCAATTGGTTGGGATTGAACCACCATCGGTTTTAATATGACCGTCTCGAGTCGAGTTTCAAATTGAACTTTTTTATAATATTGTTTATTTACTTCTCTTTGGTTACCCGTAACTATTCACAACATATCGATTGTACATAAACTTTTTAAATTAACTATCTGGATATATTTTATATGAATAAATGTGCCATGCAGACTGCATGTAACATTACAGTTATTCCCTCCAATTTTAGATCAAAAGATCGCAAAGAGCTTTTTGTTTAAAATTGTTAAATCTCCATTCTAATAACTATAACCATTTCAACCCAACAATTGTTAAATAATTAATGTATAACTTTAATCACTAATCAACCCACCATTGGATTAATTCATTGACAGTTATACCATGACATAAAGAATTCATTGACTTTTATACCAAGACATAACCTCTTTCCAATCAATATTATTTTTGACTTTGACATTAGATACAATCACATCATTTGGTACATCATTATTGGACGTTTTTGTGTGGTATTTTTTCAAATTAATTACATTTTGTGTATATTTATATTTATTTTGACCTGGATAATTTAATACATAAGCGTTTTCGCCTATTTCTTTACGACTTCGTAAGGTCCTTCATATAACAAGAAAAACTTTTTTATTGTTCTTTCTAATGTCGATGATTGAACATGATTCCTAACTAGTACTAAATCTCCTTTTTTAAATTTAATTGGATGTTTTATAGCTTGATCATGTCTATTTCATTATTAAAATTAATATAAGATACGTTAACCCCATTTACGTCAATAAGTTGTTCAAGTTTATTGGTACTACTTCTTTTTAATAATTCGCACTTCTAAATTCAACTTCTGTTATATGAAACATAAGTTTCACAATACTACATCACATAGACATAGCTATTACTTAGTAATCAGCACCACATTGGATACTAACCAATAAATAGATCCCCTGTTCTTCTAAACAGAAGTCTTTTAAATACTGCACCACATCGGATACAGCTCATAATTCTTCTTACGTAGCACCACATAGGATACTAATTATTTAGATCTTCCGTTATTCTAAACAGAAGTCTTTCAAATACTGCACCACATCGGATACAGTTCATAATTCTTCTTATTCGCAAATCACATTCTGTGAACCACAATCAGAACCTCCAATATCTACTCAACTAAGCTTCGATTGGTTAATTCTACAATTCCATGCTGTTATCCGGGTTTACGGCAACATGAACACGCTTAAAGCCGAGGAAAATCGCTTTGATTTACCGCAAAACTACTGACGTAAGGAAATTATGTTTGAGGTTAAGTATCTAAAAAAAATAATTACAAAGTACCCATGGAAAGAAACTACGCTAGGATCCTACAATGAACTATTTACATATCTACAACAAAACAAATACATTAACCTATTTAAGTGAAATATCACGAGTAAATACTTTACTTGTTAAAAACCCCAATTAACTAAATAAAATTAATCCAAAAGATCCCAAAATTAATAAACCCTAAAGTTAAATTTCACCACATTGGCCAAAAATAAACTACTCAAAATTTATGTGATTATCCGAGGACTTCAGTGTCTTAGTTTGACTCGTTTATGGTGGTTCCACACTCTAGCTTCTGCATTTTCTCTTATTGAACAAGTTATCCTAAGTACCAACTTTACTTCCTTCCAGGTATCGATTTCAAAAAACTTACTGGCTTCTAAACTAGCCCAAACCACTTCCTTGTCATTAACATTCATCTGACAACTATACACATAAAAAGACACCTTTCTGCTCTTGTCACATTGGTACACACCTCGCAAATACGAAACAACATCTGTTTTCGTCCAATTCTGGCTCCCAAAGATATCATTCTCCAATTCAGAACTGTCAAGAATAAACTTTTTAGCACCAACACCTAGCTTATCCCCGTTTTCCTGCACAATAATTCCCCCAGTAAAACGAACTTTGCTATCATTCGTTCTATTCCCCCATTCCTCACTCACATTCATTACTTTAGCATTTAATGTACCCGTCTGAATACTGACATCGCTTTGACAGTTGTCAATTTTACCTTCAAAATCTAATTCCCCCTTAATTTTTCCTACTTTGAAACCATTCACTTGCATTTCATTCTCAACAGGCTCCACTACCTCACTCAATTGTACCTCCAAATGTTCCTGTACTTCAGCTCCAATATTCTCCTTCTCACACCTAAACATACCCAAACTGGTATCAACTATGTCCACCTTCGTTGACATTTTAGAAATACAGACATCCAATCTGTTTAAAATTTTCTGACTATTAGTTGACATTTCCCCTTTTATATCGCTCATTTGAGTTGACATTTGAGTTATCATTTCCTGGTTATTAGTTGACATTTTAGTCATCATTTCTTGCATTAATTTTAACATCTTATTTTCACTGGTACTATTCCCTGTACTAACCCCTGATGTACTAGCCTCTACTATTGGATTGACTTCCATATTTGTTACATTGTCACCTTGTTCAAATCTAATTGTCTCCATTTTATTAAGGTTTCTTGCTGGTTTTTTAAAACCTGACCTTAAATTCATGAACTAAAAAGTTTCCTTGTTATATAAGCCCTATCGAGTTCCACGTTGACGCGTCAATTGAAGTAGCACACCTCTTTGCGGTGTTATATATCACTTATTTATATGATAAATTAATATATACAACTTACCTCACAAACGTCAATATTTGACATACAAATATTGTTCAGTTATATCTTTCTAATTATTTAATTATTTGCTCCGGCTAGTCAGTAAAGCTAAAGAAATACTCCTTACCCTCAGCTGAATGGTGCTTCTTAATAACAAGTATTATTGCTTGTTCAAATATCTGATTAATATATAAAGTAATTTTACAGTTACTTCCAGGTCTTTACTGATATTTTAAATATCTTAACGACATTCATATATGCTTATTGACTTATCAATGACGTAAGGATAGTCAGTTTGTTTTAGATAACCTTTAATAAATATTTAAAACCCAAAATCCCTAATTTACAATTCCCAATATTAAATTAAATCAAAAAGGTTATAATTTCAAAATATAATGGCCTAAACTCGCCGAGTACTCAGAACACGAAAAGAATTTAGATAAATAATAATAATTCTTAGTTCTAAATACAATTTCCTTAATATTAAACACACAATTTAAATATTCTTGAAGTATTCCCAAAAGTTGTTGGAAAAGTTATGAAACAAACACTGACCTTAGCGTCGCTTTAGCGTAACCTGATCAGCAACCTATAGAATTCCTCTGCAAACGAAGCAGGGCAGCTAACAGTAACTGGCTGGTTGAAATCTCCAATCCCCTTCCAAAAAGCTCTTTGGATATGTTGCTATCTCCCAGATAGCACTTCTCAATTGAATGCACAACACTCACGTAAACACTGGCTCTACGTTAAGTATATTGTAAGTTATTTACTTTGTAATATAACTTCAATATGATATTGCAAACACTTCAATTATGTCGACTTGATAGACGGTTTGATTTGTTGAATTTAATTTGTGTCATTACCAGATACTTTCTGTGTAATGATCTTTTACTTAAATTCAAATAAAAATACCAATTGGTTGGGATTGAACCACCATCGGTTTTAATATGACCGTCTCGAGTCGAGTTTCAAATTGAACTTTTTTATAATATTGTTTATTTACTTCTCTTTGGTTACCCGTAACTATTCACAACATATCGATTGTACATAAACTTTTTAAATTAACTATCTGGATATATTTTATATGAATAAATGTGCCATGCAGACTGCATGTAACATTACAATGTTCATCAGATAGAAGCTGTAGCAATCAAAATAACTATGATGAACAATTCTCTACTTAAAATAGTTTCTGCGCATAAGCCGCCCAATAACCAACTGAATCACAATGAACTCAATAACATTTTCACAGATTCTCTTCCCACAATATTAGCTGGCGATCTCAATTCGAAACACACGAACTGGAGTTGCAGAACAAATAATTCAAATGGAGTCAAGCTAAATAATATCACTTCACAGTTAGCAGTTCAGATATCGGCATCCCTCGAATATACCTATTTCCTCTATAGATATAATCAATTGCTAGATATTCTCGATATCATATTACATAAAAACCTTACCTTTCCAATAACTCAGTCTGTCCTAACTGAACTTGATTCAGACCATTTGCCTGTAGTATTCACTCTAAATTGTGCCGCTCACTACTGTCCCAAACTCCCAAAATTAATAAATGGACCAATTGACTGGGAACATTTCCGAGCAACAATAGACAGTCGGATCAAATGCTCAACAAACTTAACGTCACAGGAAGATATAGATAGTGGAATAAAATCTTTCCAAGAAGCAACCACTGACGCAGTCCAAAAAGCCAATGTAACTACCCGACCTCGTAGACCATCGAATGACTACAATCCCCCAATACATATACAAAAAATCATTAAAGAAAAACGTATCGCATGTAGACTTTGGCAAAATACCAGAAACCCACAAGTTAAAACCCGCCTTAACAGACTGATACGGGAAGTAAGAAATGAACTGGATAAATTCAGAATAGAATCTTACAATCTTTACATAGAATCGCAGTAGAGGGAAGTGGATGGTTCTGGAACCTCCCCCCACCACTTGGCCTTGAGTTCAAGGCCAAGGCCACATGCAAGGCGAAGCCACGTACAAGGCGAGGTTACGTTCAATCCCAAGGTCACATGCAAGGCGAGGCCACGTTCAAGGCGAGGTCAGGTTCAATCCCAAGGTCACATGCAAGGCGGGGCCACGTGCAAGCCCAAGGTCACGTTCGAAGCGAGGCCACGTTCGGAGCGAGGCCACGTTCAAGGTCAAACCCGCGTTCGAGGTTGAGGCTACTTTAAAAATTCAAGGTCAAGATCGCGTTTACGGCCAAGGGCATACAAAGAATTATGTAGTGCTTAGAACAGACTGCGCTTAACACATTTATTAAAAAAAATTTAAGCATGAAGTAAACGCCTAGGATACTTCATGTATAAATTATGACTCGACTAGGATTCGAACCTAGGTCTCCCTGTATATCCTCAACACAATCTGCACCCGAGGGTATCTTTACCTCTAGACCATCGAGTCTGATAGAATATTTGGTTACTCATCCAGAGTACCTTCGTAGAGTGAAAGATACACATAATTTAATAAAAAAAGTTATATTTAAGATGCACATACAAAGAGTAATTACAGTAGTGGCTAGACTAAATGATTATAATACCAACAGATTAAGAAATACGTTACAGACATACACATTAGAGCGAATAAAATAGTGCTTAAAACAATAGTAGATATACAGCAGGAATTATCCGCGGGCGAGAGCAGCTTCTTCAAGACATCAGGTTTATTTTTTAGCAAAATCGTTTGCCAATTCGTATCTACCGCATATGAAGGGAAATGGTATTTTATCTTGAACGTTAAAACGTTATGTTCAGTAAAGTTGTTCACTTGTATTTTAAAAACGGAAATAGTTGTCAAGGAACTGGTATCCATTTTACGCCACTTCACGTTGTGCACTCTATCATTGTAGGCGAAAGAAGCTGAACTGCACCGCGGCGGTTGAAGGACGTAGAGAATCCCATCATGAACTGCAGCGAAAGCAACCAAAAATTGTATTGGTAGCTGTTCAACAAGTCGATGGCAACTAGTGAATGGTTTGGCGCCGCACTTTGCATCACTTATGACAACAGCAACCTTTTGTTTTGTCGGGCGCGCCCGTTCCATTGTTGCCAGCCACATCTACTCCGGGGGAAAAATGCAACGCATCGATAAGTTGCATAGTCAAGTCTTCTATGGTTTTTAATTGCTGGTAGACCTTGGCAATTTTGCAGTTGGGTGACCAATGGAGGTGTACAGATAGGGGTTTGTCATTGCGCTCCCAACCAGAAATTTGAACTCCGCAGTAGAAACACTGTACACAATTAATCGTGTCGCTGATGCAAAAGAAACCGGCATCTGCTGGCGATTCTGGAGTTTGACCTCGACTCCAATCGTCGAATGTTCGTAACCGTTTGGAGTATTTTGCAAACTCTGGATATCGAGGTTCTGAGCTCATGATGGCAACTAACAACGCACACGTTTGTGAAACTCTTATACTCTACAATTCAAGGTCACAATCTCGAAACTTTAAAATAAAACCACCAAAATATTTCTAAATATATTTATTTATTTCCAAGTATAAGTTATATATGTAACTTCCCCATCCTCCAGTAGGCCTAGGTACCGATCCACTGGCTTGAAGATGTGGGTCTGCCACCACACAGCTGACGATCCCTCGAAGGCTGCAGCCCACGTCCGTAAGGTGGTCGTCTCCGCTAGACTCTCTCCCTGTAGGTTCATGGCATACTCCATTGTGACCACCGCCTGGAGAGACCGTTGAGAGGATGCTGGAGGGCAACTAGCCAAAAACCGACGAAAATGACGGTAAAATTGTTCTGCATTCTTGAAGTTAGTTGCCATAGCTGCTTGATGATTATGGTAGGTGCTGGAGGATTATGACGACTGTTACAGAAAACAGGCAACTTAATATAGGAGCGTAGTCAAGGATGGAGACGTAGAAGGTCAAGGGTCTTACCTTGAGATTCACATATAAAGCGTAACGTTTTTTCACCACAGCTACCAGTCATCATGCCTGATATTGTTGTTGATGTACTCTTTGAAGATGCTCCCACATTTTACAAGGAGTTTGAATACTTCATCACCTCCGAACCGCGACCTCCATCAGCTCGTCAGCTTCAGGCTGCCGTAACAATAGACTATTCCATGAGTCTTGGAAGCGAGCGCCTATGGCAGTCGACCCTCCTGAGTACGGTACCCACCACATACGAGGGCAACCCATTCCTATGGTGGCGGCAGCATGTAGAGGTCCCCATCCAGCGCTTTCTCGCTCGGCTAGCAGATGGGGATGTAGTATATATTACTTATTGTTGGTTTGATTAAATATATGTATATAAAGGTGTCTGTGTTTTTATTGCACTCCTAGCGACGTTTATGATTATTGATATTTTATAAGTAGAAGCCCACGCTTTCAGTATTCATATCCAGTTCGACGCTTGAGCAATGCCTATCGATAAATTTGGCAAACATATGCATGCGAATTCCACGTCACACCCGCAGGTGTTTGTGGTTGAAGAGCTAAGCGAGCCTTTATATTATGAACGAGATTTACAACTAGTATCCATTGCCTTCAATGATGATAGATGGTACATCCTACCGCATGGTGACATCGAATATACTATTCCCTTCCGTGAAGCTGAAATAACAAATGTCTTACTTTATCCCGAAAATACCCAAATTTATATCAACAAGATGAGGTCATAGAAATTAAACGAAATGATCGGGATGACATTAAAAAAGGGTGATATGCTAAAATTTTGGGCAGTCAAGCCAAATATGTTATATGCGGAATTTCAACTCAAGGTTCCCATAATTGTTGAGTCCAAAAAGGCAGTGCAGTAAACATGACTTCAACGTCAGCGATTAAGGTCACCTCCTACCACATGTAACCTTGGAAATGTAAAAATAAAAGCGCATAGAAGAGTCTGCAAGGGTAGTAGCATCCGATAGTCGTGCAGAAATGGAAGCCTTGTTGAAAGCTATTGAGGTAGTTCAGAGTAATAAAGCAAGAAAGCCGCAACCACTGTTCTGTCCGGAACTTCTAAATAGTAGGACGTACAAATTAAATAAATCAAGTTCTAAGTACGTCAGTGAAGGGTTTGATTGGAGTTCGCAATTTAACCCAAGTATTATAATACGGGGTGCCAAAAATGACTGGGTGCAGTTAAATGAATGGGAGTGGACAGCCCTGATTGCAAATCAAGGAGTGATTTCCAACTACTTCTATTCTCTCGACAGTGAGTGGCCAGCTCTGGAAATAGAGAAGAAGAGCATTGTTTTTGAAGCGATCCAGACAAGGAAAATAATCAAATTGGAAGAAGTGGGCTTGTCAGAGGTGCGTTTAGCGAGCGAAACTGTAGAAGAATTGTGGCGCTTGCAGAAACTCGTGGAAGTGCGATTCGCACAATTAAAAGCGTTACACTTTGAGAGTTTCTATAAAGAAATAGTGAAGGGTGTAGCAAACCTTTGTGGAGACTGTTTAGTAAATGTATGGTCTGTAGTGGATCAGCTGGAGGAGAACTCTGAAAAGACTGCGTGTATGGTGGAAGTGCTAACGTTCGCAAGTTCTATGGTAAAGTGCGACATCGAAGTGGAAGCCCTGAGTCGTCAGTTGGCAGTGTAGTCATGTGGATGAATTGTAGAGAGGCTGCTCGACCGGCTTCAAGAGACGTACCTAGTGCGGTTGAACGATTAGTGAGTTCGTTAAAGGATTTAGCTTTCGAAGCGTCGCACGAAGTCGTATATGGGTTAGGACGTTCCGGATTCAGTGACGAAGAGTTGTATAAAAAAGAAAAACAGTCCAAAAACGGTGCAGCTGTCGGTCAACTATTTTTAGACGGAGCCATAAATGAAGGCCTCCTTGTAGATTTAATGGATAGTCTTGGCCTAAAATGGCATATGTGTGAAGTAAAAGCCTTTATAGAGAGGAAGGAAAATGAAGAAGAGCGTGCAGTTTGACGACTCGAAGAATAAGATGTACAATTTGCATACGTGGACGTATGCGTTTCGAGAAGCTCGGAGAGGACGGTGAGAACGAGAAGCTGTGGATAGGTTGCGGTTCCATCGGAGGATACTTACTATGGATGAAGTACTGCGAGACGTCTTGTGCACCGAACATAGGCGAACAATTTATGTAGAGCGCTTTTCCACTAGTACGTAGATGTTTAATCCATGTAGTTAAACTGTATATATTGTAAACATATAAAAACAATAAAAATTAAAAGAGGTTGTTTTATTCCATTATGTAGTGATATTAGTTTTAGGTTTATAATATTAATTAAGATTAGGCAACATGTTTTTTTTTAATATTTTGCATTCTTTCTTCCGGGTTATATGGAAGAGCAGACTTTGTCTGAATAGCGCCCTGTGATTTCTTGTATTGTTTTATATTGAGAAATAAAGACCTTTATTATTATTAGTATTATAAATATGATACACGTTAGATAAAGCGCAATAACAAATCGGTTTGGAATGATATAAATAAGCGGGTTGTGATGGGGTTAGGGCCGGTCTTTCTTCCACTTCGATGATTGGGATGGTAGTAAAGCGGCGTAGAAAAGTTGCCTTTTCTCGACCTTTCACATATATTTCGGTGACACCTTACAAAAGACGTCGTAAGATTGCAGGAAACATGTATGCTGGAGTAAATCCTTCATTCCAGTCGATGCAATGGTGATTAGTAAATGTGGTGTTAAGGAATTCAAGGCGAAAGGGGGTTTAAAAATATAGTGAGATACTGAGGTACCGTCGTAGGAGGCCAATTCTTTTGGGCTAAAGTGCTTATCGGACGTCTTAAAACCTTGAATATCGATAATGATCTTCATCGTATTAGGTAGAGGGAGCACGGTCTAGTTACGCTAAAAGTCGAAGTGCAACTGAAGTTTTTTGCGAAATTACAGTTGTTTAACTGCTTTTGACAATGCGTTGTAAGTAAAAACCCGATCATGAAGAACGAGACAATACGCAGTTGTGTTGGCTGGCACATTAGCGAAAGTTTCAAATTCAACACGAAATACGACAACGTTTGCATGAAGGTAGTCTTTTTGATGGGAACAATCGATTACAACAATGGGTGCCTTGTCTGCAGAGTCATGGCGGGAGAAGAAGGGCTCATCGATTTTGCTATAATAAGATGATTGAAACTTGGAATACATGTCGTATAATGTTGCGTAATGATTGAGTGCATAATTGTTATATAAATTGTCGTATGGGAATCGTTCGGTGTTCAGATAAACTCGGAAATTGGTAAGACCAATTTTATCGAAATTAGCATTGTCCTTAGCGATTAGCCCCGAACGACCTGATTGAAACCCTACGATGACATATCTAGGGGTTTGTAATTTTGTGCTTGTAGCGATAGCGTGAGAATGTTGAGTCACAGCATGAACACCAGGTATGATATGAAGCTGCCAGCTGCGAAATGCGACTTGAGTGTCAATATTTTTATCGATGTATTTGGTCAGGGCTAATTCTTGAGCAAGACCTGGAGTGATATGAGGAACCTTCCAATATAGTTTGTCAATCGTAACTTTAGCCGTCTCCCCTGCGGTAGCACTGAATACGGCGTCGGCATCAGTATTGCTGCGAATTAATACGAGTTCTTGTCGGATGTTAAGTATTACTTTTCCATAATCTTCAGCGAATCCTAACAGCATTCTCAACGGAATGCAGGCACTAAAGTTACCTTCCTGATCGGTAATGGGAGGATCGCTACCGGCAAACCAACCTCCATTTTGAAGCTTTTTAACGTCAGCGGAACTGTAGGACACATATCCCTTAAGAGTAGACGTAATACCAGGTTTGGAGACAGAGTCGACAACGACTCCATTGATTTCGTAACGGATTTCGCTAAATAAGTGAACCAAACCATTGTTAAGGAATTTAGCCGATGTAACTTCACCGTTTTCCTTCCGCAACTTCCCCTCTAGGTACAGATAGCTCAGGCCGGGAAGAGTTGACATATCTTCGGGAATTGGAATTCGAATTTCATCGTTATA
The DNA here is from genome assembly GCA_940337035.1 of Agriotes lineatus. Classification (NCBI taxonomy): domain Eukaryota; kingdom Metazoa; phylum Arthropoda; class Insecta; order Coleoptera; family Elateridae; genus Agriotes; species Agriotes lineatus. The sequence continues at coordinate 193,862 of CALNHX010000963.1, read as the reverse complement.
GTCAAAACGGTTTGTATATGGTTGATGTGTGTGCAATTGATTGCTAATGATGGAAGTGTCGACGAGGACTCGCTCTCCAATATTTAAAATACTCATTACACTATTGTAAAGCCCAATGACCGCAAGAAATCTCTGTTTGCTTTAGTTAGCTGCGTGGTGGATGAAGCCGTACTGATCTTATGAGGGTGTGGGCGACGATTCTTATAGGAAGTGAGGCAGGGGCGGTACGGAGTGGTGAATCGAAAACCCATTACAGTTTCTTTAAATGTAATGTTACCGTAACGGTCTCCTTACTAAAACTGACAGGATTATCCGATTGGTCTAGTATTTTAATAGTTAAGTTAGTGATCTGTTTCGTGCTGATCGGTAGATAGATGACTGGGTTAGGGGTTTCCACTATTTTGTACCCGGGCGGTACTATGGGGAAGAATTGGTGAATGATATGGCCGGGCTTACCATTTTTATATGAACCAACGGAGATGTTGCAATGAATAAGAATAGAGTTGATGTTCAAAATTTTCGTAACATGTTCAGCTGTGTGCCACCTATATGCAGCATAAACTTTTTTCTCAAAGCCTAACATGTCCCGGATAGTATTGTCGCTTTGAAAGTCGATTGGAACGGTGGAATTTATTTCGGTTTTTAAGGTGCTGTAGTTTTCACGTAGCAGTACCTGTTTAACACCCACATCAGAATCGAGTTGGTTATGTAAAAATTCAGCAATGTCGGTAATTTCATATACTCCCTCCGGTATAATAATAGGAGGTTCTCCAACAAGATGAAATTCATTGTTGGGAAGTCTAACGTTTGGAATAGTATAGTAGGTTTCGAAACTTAACAATCCCAAGACGTATTCGCTACCATCGTCTAAGAAAATGGGAAGGTCAAAATTTGCAGTAAGAACAGATGAATTTCCCGTAAGAGTGAATATACTGGACATGATGAAGCGCGGCACTTAAACTGACGACAAAAGCGGTTTCGCAAAGTTATATAAGAATTTGAGACACAAATGTCCACATGTGTATGATGCGAGTTTTTGATATCTATTAGAGTTGTACATAATTGTGTTGTTGCTACCATCGCTGCGAAAGTAGTTTACTAATTCGGGAGGAGGTTGTAAGCGACCTATGCTATCGAAATACAGAACAAATCGATCAGCTTTAACGTAGGCTGTCCAATGTGTGCCAAGTCCAACATCATCGTCTAAGTTAGTAACACCACATTCTCGTTGACGAATTTTGTCAGGTAGGGCATCTCGCATAAATATCCCCCTAAAATAGGGTATTTCTAAGCGTTTAACGTACTGTGCAATATCGATGTTCGTCAACGCTCGGCGTGGTAGCTTCAACGGTAGTTTTTTTACTGATACGGTCGTAGATATAGCCCTTTTCCTCGAGCAATGGATTCCATAGCTTTGTTATGTCGCTCTTTTTCTTGGAGATCCTTTTTAGAAGCCTTTGAGTCGCCAACCGCTTTAGCGACTGCTGCAGCACCGCCTCCGAGGGACCCCAATGCTCCTAATGCAGCAAGTATGGGTACAAGCGGCAATATACCTCCTCTCTTGGGAACAGGTACTACTCTAGAACGAATTCGGCGTTTCCTTCGCGATTTAAAAACGACCGCGCCTCCAATACGTTTACGTCTACTACACCTTGTACGTTTCCGTTTTCTAGATACCCCCGTACCAAATTTTTGCGCAATACCGACAATAGGTAGTGCACGCTTTCGTTTCCGGGAGACTCTCACACCAACAGTGGGTTGTGTACGCTTCCGTTTTCTAGATACTCCCGTACCAAATTTTTGTGAGGCAATAGGTAATGTACGCCTTCGTTTTCGGGGGACCGTCACACCAGCACTGGGTAGTGTACGCTTCCGTTTTCTAGATATCCCCGTACCAAATTTTTGCGCTGCAATAGGTAGTGTACGTCTTCGTTTCCGGGGTGTTTCCATAACAGCAATGGGTTCTGTACGCTTTCGTTTCCGGGAGACTCCCATGCCGAGTTTGGTTTTCCCTTTCATAATCCCTGTAACAGCAAGAGCTGCCGCTCTTTCTCCAAGAGTAGAGTCTTTTGATTTAACGCGTTCCCAAGCTTTCTGTGCAAGAACTTTATCCGCCGCGTGACGCGTCGAAAGATTGCTAGATTGTGAGTATGCGATGTCGTGTTGCTTGCAAGCCTCGTCCAGAGGGTTTCTTCCTCGATCACCTCGAGAAAGCCGTTTGTTTAAACGAGTGCCAGGTCCGCAAAACTTGTAACCTGGTATATGTAATTCGAAGGGTAACTTGTCAATAAGGGTGTTCAACAAACCGCGACCTTTCCGTCTTACGATTCGACGACGACTACGAGTTTTACGTCTAGTATAACTCATCTTAAAGAAACGCTCGTCGAAGAGCGACTGACGATGTGAAGCTCAAAGGGGTAGATATATACTTAGCACAGCGCGGTTAGAAGCTAGTTCGCCCCCGTCCGAAAACGATGAAGAACGTCAAACTTGTGAAACAAAAATGTTCGCTGCCGGTAGTAAATCATACAGTAAATTCCATGTCACAGAGATTCAGACGACACGGCACTTTACTGGGTATAGGATGTAAAAGGGGTTTGATCATTGGTCCTTCCGGCTCTGGGAAAACCAATGCGATGATCAGTCTTTTGGTGCACCGCAATGGAGTGCGGTTTCAAAACTTGTATTTGTATTCCAAAACCCTTGACCAACCTAAATACAAATTTCTGAAGATACTCCTGAAGTCACTAAAAGAAATCGGATTCTACGAATTCAGCGAGGGGTGTGAGGTTATCAAACCACACGAGGCGAAAGAAAATTCTGTTATTGTGTTTGATGATGTGGCATGCGACACTCAAAGCATAATTAGAGATTATTTTAGTTTCGGACGTCATCGAAATATAGATTGTTTTTACCTCTGTCAGACTTACTCATCAATCCCGAAACAACTGGTGCGAGATAATGCGAATATCATAATCGTATTCCGGCAAGACCACACCAATCTTAAACACATTTACGATGATCATGTAAACACAGACATGTCATTCGAAAAGTTTAAAAACTTATGTTCCCACTGTTGGATCAAAGATCACGGATTTTTAGTTATCGACAAAGAAAGCGAAATCAACGCCGGTCGTTATAGAAAAGGGTTCGACAGTTATTTCACTATATAGGCATGGACCACTGCTGTACAAATTATTAGTCTACGAACAACTACAGTAATAGCAACATGGACAAACGGTTAGTAAGCGATCTTATTAAAGCTAGAAAGGCTGTCAGGCGGAAATATGAAACTTTAAAAGCAGATATCGCCGAATCGCAGACGGCTTTTGCGGAGCAATTTAAACCAATTTCCCAACCACTCACGGAATTGCTAACATCCATTAAGCAAGAAGGAGGTCAAACAATACAGCAAGAAGTAGGACCTATGCTGAGAACCATCAAACGACGAGTGTCCACACCATCTATCCTACCCCGTCCGAGAAATGGCAAAACCCCCGTACGAGCGTCAACCCCCGACATTGCCATTCCCGGACCGTCGACTTCAGCGTTGGTAACATCCACACCTAGATTTCTTGACAGAGAAGTATTGTATGAGAGTTTACCGGATGAGGAGCAACAGGTAGAAGTTCAAGAAGAAGAAGCGGCAATTGAAAGTTCAGTAGCAGAGGCTAGGGAAACCGTGCGACAAATGATGGAACCGGAAGTTCTAGGAGAATACCTGGAACAGTTCTCAGGGTTAGCTAGAAAATATATCGAGGGAATGATACGAGATACAAAGAGCAAGTACGATCTCCACTATGGAGTTCGATGGGACATAGACACTGATAAGTTTGCAATTGGGAATAAACAGCTTACTTTTGAGGGTCAGGACATGGTTATTACAGATCACGGCAATAGAATAGTATACAAAGGCACCCCCGGCTTTTACGAATTATTGTTCTTAAAGAAACCGATAACTTATACAACCAAAGACCGTGAAAATTACTATGACATAGTGAACTGATCCGCCGCAAATCGTAAGAACTACGATCCAACCCAAGGGATAAGCGGCAACGCCGGCGCAAAATATATGAAAGTAGTACGCCCCCTGGCTACATCGTCCGGCATTAGACAACCTACCAGAGCCGCATCGAGGGTGCAGCGTGCCGGTAGGAGGTTATTAACAGTAACCAATAAAAAAGTGGAATTTGTTCCTTGGAAAGATCCAAATTCATTAGTGGATCGTCTGCGCATATTACTAGGCTCTCAGGTAGCGGGGCACACCGGCCACCCAAGCTCTACGAGATGCAAAAATAATTCACTAAGACGAGTACAAAAAGCAGAGGACCTATTGAATTACGATCAGAAGGTGTTAGACGATAGAGTAATGCCCATAGACAAATTTGGACGCCACTACCATAGCGCGCGCTACGGTTCTCATCGCAAACATATCTTTATGAAAGTTGAAAATGTAAACCGACTCCATATAGAGGTACCACTGCTGCTAGTGGGGCGTGGTTATGATGAAAGCGGATATTCCAAAATTTTCGGTAATAATGAGTACATTTTTCCGTTAACGATCGGTGAGATCATAAGTGTTCAAGTCAACGGACCTTTGGTAGTATCACACATCAACGGCATCAAACACGACACGCTTGTCGGTAAGACATTGCGGCGAGGAGATAAACTGAAATTCGAATCCATAAACGCTAAGTTATACGTGCAACTGCTGCTTAAATGTCCCATAGCAGTCGATACAGCAACATTCGGCAATGAGTCCTAAGGAGGATCTAGGTGCAGAACTTCACAAACTAGCGCGAAGAAATTTCAAAAGACGACGGGTGATTCTCAAAGGATTGCATGATTTACTACAAGCGGATTTGGTGGAGATGCAACCATATGCACGAAGCAATAAAGGTTATCGATACATTTTAGCTGTTATTAATGCGTTTTCTAAATACTTGTGGGCTCTCCCGGTAAAACGAAAAACGGGAAAAGATGTAGCGGCAGCTATGCGAAAAGTTCTTGCTAATATGAAGGTATCTCAAAAAAACGTACAAACCGATTTGGGAAAAGAATTTTATAACAGCGATTTTCAAGCATTGATGCGACGTTACAAGATAAATCATTACAGCACGTATTCAACTATGAAAATCAGCATCATAGAAAGATGTAACCGCACCCTTAAGAACATGAGGTGGAAGCAGTTTAGTTTGCAAGGGTCCTACAAATGGTTGGACATTCTGCCCCAACTTTTAAGCAAATATAACACAACCAGGCATAGCACAACAGGTATGAAGCCGGCTGAAGTTAATCTTAAAAATGCCAAACGTCTGTTACACACCGTGTACAGCCACACAAAAACTGTAGATCCGACACCTCAAAAGTTTCATAAAGGAGATTCTGTACGCATTAGTAAATATCGTTCGATATTTAGCAAGGGCTACACACCTAGCTGGAGCAACGAAATATTCAAAATAGCCACAGTGCGACTTACAAATCCTACCACCTACAGACTCACCGATCAGGAAGGGCAAGAAATCAAAGGTGGATTTTACGAGCACGAATTACAGAAAACCAAACACTCGGACGTATACCTGGTAGAAAAGGTGTTGAAGAAGAAGGGTAATCAGCTTTACGTAAAGTGGTTGGGATTCGATAATCGTCACAATTCCTGGATATCCAAAAACAATGTTGTATAACTTATTATTATTCTATAGAACTCTTTCAATAAAACACTTTTTTTGTTTTACTACCATTTATTTTCTTTAAATAAAAACTTTTTATGTTTTACAGTAATTTATTATTGTAAATGCTAAACATGAGTGACTACAGTGTTAAATAACAAATATACTTGGTAATGCGGACCCAAACACTCAGATTTTTCGTAAAATTTAACTTACTACCTATATCATACAAGCTAGTGTTCTTAACCTATACTATAATTGCTATATACAATAACTAAACCTACAAAGTACAAGAAAGCTCCTGCCGTGTAGGACCTCTGCTGTTAAGTAATAACGAATACTGTTCCGCGAACATATTGCTACGTCATCGTTTCGGCAATGCGCAGCAAGTTGTCTAGACGACTGTAAACATCTATATCACGGTGACCCCACGCTAAGATTTTGGTAGTATTAGGAATAAGGAAGCGTTTATCATCTCGCGAAGAAAGCGCAACCTTATTCATTAATTCGGTGTACATAGTGTGTAAATGGGAACGAAACACATACATCTGACAAAATACAACTTCCCTCTTGTTTTCGGCTACAGATTTATAAATTTCGGTGGTGAGGTGATTCCGAACAGCACTCTTTCTAACTCCCTTCGCCTTTTTGGCTTCCTTACCAACAGCGTTTACACAGTATGTTTTTGCACCGACCCCGTAATAGCTACACACAGCCACCCCAGCGTACTCATCCTTAAATTTGCCAACAACAGACTCGGTTCTCGAAATTCCGTGCAAACCATTCTTGTAATTTGATGTATCAAAGAGATCAAGGTGCTCTTGCATGTCCGCGTAAAAATTTTCAGTAAAAATTTCCAGGATGAATGAGTCAGTGTCCGAATAGAGTAGAGACACATTACGGCCGTATTTATGCTTCAAAAATTTGTAATAAAAATCGTACATTACCGTTTTCGAAAGATCTAAAACTGAGAAACCAACATAAATGGGTTTGTTATATAAAACCGACGTTCTGTTTATTTCCACTGCTATTAAATTTTCCCCAAACCGAATTCTATCTTTAAAGTTAGGTTTCGATATCAAAGCTTCTGCCCCCATTCTATTACCAATTTTCTCCCAATGACTAATTAACTTTACAACAACCCTTTTGTCCACGTTTTCCATGGTTTTACCAAAGACGCTATTGTTAGCTAGTTTGAATGAATTTCGGTTAAATTCATTGTCAGACTGGTTACGTAAATTTGTGTTTAAATCGATGTAGGATCTGAGCCACGGAGATTGTCTAAACTTAAGTATTTTATGCGTTTTAACCAAAATCAATCCGGCCTCTAAACATTGCCTCAAATTCCTGTAGTGAATAATATAATTGTGTTTGTCATACAAATTTGGAATTAATTTTGCATTTTTAAATTTTTCCTGTGGAGGCACCAATAGCTCGGGGCAAAAAGGGAAGTCATTGTGATCGTCATGTAAATTTTCAGGGTACCGCAAGTCAACTTCCAACACGTACCCAGTATCTGAGTCGTCCAAAATTTGAAATACGTCAAAACTATCAATTTCCTCGTCAGTCAACCAAACAAAACCACCTTGCGGTAGAAACTGTCTCATACTATGGCCATAAAGGTTGGTGGCGTCTAAAAAAACAAGAAAAGAAGTGGGCTTTGAAGCGTCATAGTTATCCGCAAATTTATTGTTGGCAATAGCCTTTCGCCCGACACAAGTACTAACTCCCCCACGAATACCCTTTCTAAAAAAGTGAAACATATCCATATCCGTCAACAGTTCCAACTCAACCCCCGTATATTTTAACATGGCGTCCCAACTTAAACCGGGGGCGGTGAAGTACTGCGCCGGATCTAAATTATATTGATTTAAATAAAAATTGCGAAAGTTTTCGAAAACGTCTGCCAATATAAACACGTCACATTTGAGGTAAACATCGGAATAGTCGCCCAACGTTTCACATTCGAAAGTTTTCCAGACCTTAACGGCGCGCTCGTAATCGACCTCAGTAATATGCGTCTCGGTTAAATGATCATAAAACCGGGCGATTGTGGGCAACGCCGGCTCGTCTAATTTTGTAAATGAATCCAGATACGAATAGGGAATCACACCTTTCTGTCTCATCAGTTCGAATTTGATGTCATGTCCGAATTGCTTATGAATTTCAACACACTGATCATCTGATAACGTGGCGGCCAGCGATGCTAAAGAAGAACTTAAAAATCGGTAACTATCTAAAAATCGAATTTGCATATAAACGTTTTTCCGTTTTCCGTCAACAACAACTTCATCTACCCAAAGACGTTTGCCAAATGAAATATATTTTTCCTTATTTTCTGGAATGACATCAAGCTCTTCGTTATTTTGAGCTAACTGTTTTACAAAAAGGTGGGAATCGTAATTTAAATTGTGAAAACATACGGGAATAAAATTTGGAAGTTTATAATTTAGATTGCAATTAGAATGGGCAGCTCCCCGATATTCTCCGGTCAAATGGTCGTGATCGCGAACCTTTACGTTCTCCTCTCCAAAAGGACGATTGCAAATATGACATGAAGCAGCATCCTTAAAATTTTGAATTTCTTGCGGAGCCAGAGGCTTGAGGGGTACAACATGCTTCAAACTGTTGGAATATAGCGCGCGAACGTCTCTGTCTAGACGTTCAACAAACACGTCCACAGCATCCTCACCCCTATAAATTTCGAATTTGGATAGAGTATCATCAAAAGAATATTTCAAATAATACGCGAAAGAATACGGTTTGTGCTCGCACGTTTTGATCGTATAAGGTTTTTCGTGATCCGGCTCCTGATCCCCACCATCGACAGGTGATAAAACTGTCTCGAAATCTGCATAGATGCAAAATGGCACTTTCAATTGCTTATGATAATTATCAAATTTAAGAATGTTCTGAGGCCTCACCTCCCCACACTTATCCGTGATCGGCTCTGTCGTAGGCAACTTTGTGCATACATGATTACAGTCAAAAAGCTTATGGTTCTCCAGATGGGCATCGGTGCGAAAGTAATTTAGACAACCATTACAAAAATGTTTCGCATTGGCCCTAGCCGTTATTTGCCGCGAAACTAACCTAGACAAATCAGCGATCCAACAGTAGTGGCTATTACCTTCGCCGTCTGTTAGAAGCAGTAAATTTATATGTCTGCTTTTTATACGTGGCGAATAGTACAGAGGTCCCACAACTTCATATATGGTAATATCGTTTTGAAAAGTTTTTTCCAACGCGTATACATTTATAGAAAGTTGAGGGTTATTTTTTTCCAATTTAGAAATATCGCCCAATCTAACAGGGAATTTAATGTCCTCAAAATTTAAAAAATCGCTGCAATCCGGATACGAACTCGTTCGATTAGACGGTCCATCTGGTTCGCAGAGGGCCGAGGTTACCGCCCACCCGAAACAACGCTCGTCCTTGACGTTTTGGACGTTCACGATCGCTTTCTTGGTCTGAATCTGCTCCGGGAGCGGGATATACAAAGACGCCCGAAACGGATTGAATTTATTTATATTTAATTCTAGGTACAGCAGCTGCTTCAAGATCCACCCTGTAAACATTTTGCGGTTAGTAACATTAACAAGAATTAAAATTGTAATACACACCTGAATCGCGTTCCTCAAATTCGGACACCTTCTGGTCCAATATCCCCGTTAAATTATCATATAATTCGTTCAAGTTTGTACCGCGAGTGACCACCTCGTTGGTCGTATTAAAACTTTTGACGTCTTGTACATCTTGAGTCTCCAAAATAAAATACCCGAAAAGTTCGAAATTGAATTTTATACTGTTTAATTTGGTCAGTTGTCCTTCTATTAGACCTATAATTTTGTCTTTCAATTCCGTCATATATTCTACAACACTTATATGATAATTTTCCGTGGACACCCTGTAGCTGGCAACACGGGACTTGAAGGCGCTTGGAAGGGCTACCACTCCTTTCTCCAGGTGGATGACATCACACCGCCTCGTGTGACGATTGCTCCTCAGGTGTCCAACGAAACAAGTCCGACGAACATTTTCATCACACATGTCGCAGTATTGCGTCTTGGGGAGCTGTTCTGTTAAACCAAACGTTGGAAAACATGAAACACTACAATAGAGACGCACTCACCACCGCTGGAGTCATTAGGTCTTGGACGTTTACTCGCCGATAGTCCCTCACCAGCTGCTACCGAAGCCTCCATAGCGTCACCTTTAGACAGCACACAATCAATATAATCAGCAGCAATCAACACGTTTCCACTTACCACTCGTCGATGGGTGGCCAACCTCGTGGTGACAGCTATCTCTTCGATGGCGAAACAAATTGTCAGCTCTGGTGAAGGACCCTCCACAAGCAGTGCACCTGAACATAATGGCAAATTAGCTACCCAGCTCGAGGCTTACTATTCACAAACACAATGAACACCTTTATATACAAACACTGATTAACAAATTAAACCTCGAACGAAATACCCAGGTGTCACCACGGGGAGGATTCGCTTTGGACACCCTGGAGAGGATAGGAGGGGAGGTTATTTGTGTTAGGAGTGTATGATATGTTAAACGATTATCTACTCTTTACTTAGCCTTTTTATCGAGCTCCTGACGTCTTGCACGAATCGCACCCTCCACAGCTAACAGATCTTGGATTAGCTCTAGCCTTGCTAACGTAGCATTCTTAAAGATGTCCATGTTAGTTGCGCTGTGGCCGTGGCGGATCTTAGGTAAAGCAGCTATGCTTTTTAGGTACTCATCATGCATCGCCGCTTCTAGGCTGGCGGCTCGAATTTCTAGGGAGCTAATAACAATATAAGCTATTAAACTGGGAAAAGCACGTTCTGAACACCTTCAATGTTAAATAACATATATGGATAAAAAATAATATCTAATATACCTTAGGTAATGCTCTCCACTGCAAAGATGGGCCGCTTTAGCATCTATAGCATTGCGATTAGACACGTATTCACGTTCGGCACACTGGGATGGTGACATGTCATCAATGTCTTCTTCCTGCTGGGTAGACGTAATCGACACCACAGTGTCGACTACGTTACTCCCAGTGGCTGACGACATGACGGCTGCATTGCCCGAAACCGGAGACTGCACAATTACAGACGGTGCTGCGATCACATTTTCCGAAGGTTGGATTGTTAGCTGCTTCGAAATTCGACTGGTCGGTCGACTTGAGCCGGAGTCTATCTCCAGACCATCTACAAGGGCTGTAAACTCTTGCGCCGCACCGTCGCCGGAAGCCATCTTTTCCAATGGAATGTCGTCAAAATCGAACGTTTCCATAAACATTTCCGTTTGCGATAGATGAGGAGACTCAGATAACATTTGGATTTTTGCCACAGGTACCTCAGTCTCCTCATTCATATTCTCTACATATTTCCCAAAATTGAATGTTGCAAATTTTTTTTTCTGACCTTTCTTTAAAGCTGATTTTAAAATTTTGTGGGAACCTTGACTACTACTTTGAGAAATAATTTCGTAATTAGGCGCAAGTACTACGTCACTTAAAACCTTTACGGCGGCCTTCGGCGACACCTGTACGGAACTGGGGGTTGAAACGCTCGGTTCCGTGCAGGCGCAAAGTTTAACTTTACCCTTTTTCGATGTTTTCTTCAAGCTAAGCCTCGAGTATTTAGACATCTTTTTGGGTAGTAGAACACCTCTACAAGATTGACACGAAGTTGACATTGCAAAAGCAGGTAAGGGAATGGTTTGCTCCGGCTTGGATAGCTGTATTTATACGAAATGCGAAGGCCAACTTTTACTTTCAATATTATTTTATATTACGATGCTAATTTCCTTAAAGATATAGCAAAATTTTATTAAGAAAAGTTGTTCAGAATATAAAATTAAACCACTGTATTAAATTTCGGAAATATCTGATCACTTTGAAAAACTTCTCATTGTTTGCAATGAGATATAAAACGATATTCCATTTTAAATTGCGCTGCAAAATTCCTAAAAGATACAGCAAAATTTTATTAAGAAAAGTTGTTCAGAATGAAAAACTATACCCCTCTATGGTATTTCGGAAATATATGATTACTTTGAAAAACTTCTCATTGTCGCAATTGTACATAAAACTAATTCCATTTTAAATTCCGCTGCCTCGTTAGTTCATAATACGGCAAAATTTTATTAAGAAAAGTTGTTCATAATGATAAACTAAACCCCTCTATGAATTTTCGCAAATATCTGATTACTTTGAAAAACTTCTCATTGTTGCAATTACACTTAAAATTTCCATTGACGTCACTTGTTTACGAACCGGTAAGCGGATGCAATATTGCACCCCGCTGCATTTGCCCGGGTCGTCTAGAAGTCGAAGCAGCATTTGCCCGGGTCAAAGATGTTTTTAACATAGTGCAAAATTTCCATTGACGTCACTTGTTTACGAAGCAGAAATGCAGATGCATCCTGCGGCATTTGCAATAATTCGTCCAATTTTATTATTACCTATGTTTTTTCCAATAATCTATAATTATGATCTGCAGTTCACAGGCTTCTTACATTGATGAAGGCTAGCAAAAGAACTAAGTACACCGCCGTTCATTTGAAATGGATCACTTAAAGAAACTAGTTTCGACGACTTTTTCATAACAAATTGTAGTTTGTATTATTACTAGGAAGCGAATTAACTATTGTTTTAAAAATATTAAGTAGTCAGATGTAATTTAAAAAAAACATCACTTTTAATAAGTAGCCGATAAGTTAACAATGCAAAACTTGCAGTGAAGAAACTTGAAGATTTTGGTGTGTTTTGTGTATTGTTTGATAAAAGTGCATGAATTAATTAATTATTGATTATTACCGTTTTAAACAATGCCACCACGTCAATTAAACTTTACTACAAGTTATGCATTGTTAACTTATCGGCTACTTATTAAAAATGATATGAATTAAAAATTACATGTGACTACTTAATATTTTTAAAACAACAGTTAACTCAATTATTAGCTACAATTTGTTATGAAAAATGTCGTACAAACTAGTTTCTTTAAGTGATCCATTTCAAATGAAGGGCGGTGTATTATGCGCGTTTTTTTTAATTTAAACTAAAGACTTTCTGTCCTAGGAAAAAACAGGACGGTTGACAATCGTACACTACCCTGCAAAAAGCAAATTTTACCATATGCAATTATTGCAATATTACAATGCTATTTAAAATAAATCTGGTACATTTGAATACATATTACAATGTGCACAAAATATGCCGTGTCGGGTATCAAAAAACGTGTTTTTTTATGAGAAAGCTAATGCTGTTACAAAAAATCAGTTAATTTAAAACTATGATTAGATAGCTCCGTAATTAGCAAAAATGACAAATTTGCAATACCCTCAATCGAATATCCCCACTTAAATGCAAATTTCATTCTTTATAAGCAGTAGCATATTCCATAGACAGTCACACTTCACCAACACTCCAGAACACCGGCAGAATGGGTAAGATGCTTGTTTTTTTTGTATTTTAAACAGTATACATGCAAGAAATTTACAGATGAGTTTCTTGAAGGTGTAAAGTGCGCTCCACTCCAGTCGCCTTTCGGTAATTTTTTTTGTAAATTTTAATAGTTGATGTAATAAATTTTTATAATTTTTTAGAGAAAGCACTAATCGAATACGTCAAGGAAAAATATAAGACTGTAAGAAAATGTTGTTCCTAAATCTGGTTCACAATATATTTATTTTTAGGATGACGTAGTAACCTTAAGCAACTGCGAATACGTCCCGGAAGCCATTTTGTTAGAGACAAGGTGGTTTCTGGGACGTCATATTAAAGCCTACAGAGACCTAGAATTAATGGAGATGCTTTGGGCTGTTTACGTGAGTAAGAGAGAATTGCTTCTTTGAGAAATTACATGTCTTTCTACAGCTATAGTGGGGCCGCCCACACCATTCCACCACTGTCCAACCACACCATTGAACCGCATCATCGTTACATTACAGGTATGTTACCAGTTGTAAATATGAGCCCGGCAGAATGACCGACCCTGTTTCAATTGTTAATAACTGTTTTTAGTAAAAGCTTGCCAATTTTAGTTATATTTTTGATAAGCTACTTCTCTTTTCACAGTTGAAATGCAGTTGGTGTGGTTTTTTCGATCGAACAACGTCTGTTTCGCCCCAGAGTGGGAGGTAGAAAACCTCACCAATGGCGATGTGAGGGTATGGCTTCGGGATTTCTCGTGGAGTCCTGAGCTACTACATCCTCTACTCGTCTTGCTTCGCACCCGAATCTATCCGTCCGGGCGTTGTGCCTTCTTCCACTACGTGGAAGGGCACCTATGCACGACGGATGGTGAATACATCGGAGACCTCAACATCCCAGAACTGAACAACATCAGGTCGAGGCTGTTGAATGCGGACTCGGCCGGCATTGACCAGCCTGATGAAGATATGCTGTTGGATAGGTCGTCTACACCGTCGAGTCTCCGATCGGATGGGTTGTCCATACCTGATGACATCAGTCTCATATGGAGTCCAAATAATCCGAGGATTAACGGTATGGATCACGTATCTGACACCATATCTTCTGTTGGAGATAGCATTTTCGACGTCTCCACGCAGGGTTGGTCTTCGGGTGGGGAAAACGGTGACAGTGATGGTGAAGGAGTGGAAAACGGTGACAGTGGTAGTGAAAACAATTCAGGCTACGAAAGAGACGTTGAGGAGTAGATTTTAAATTGTTAGGTTAGGTTAGTTACTAAGTTAGTTTGTAATATATATATAATAAATGCTTTAAATCTTTTAATTTTTTTTATTACATCGTTTTAACTACATGATAAACACTTATTGTTCCAACGTTTGCTGTTGTTCTTGGGCGTATTGTTTGAAAACAATATCATATCTAATGACGTCTAAAGCATACTTTAGCATTTCATACATGCAGTACACATTTTCCGATTTTATGGGCGGTAACGCATCCTCAATGCTTCTTTTAAAGTCGCCGGGTAAATTCCAAACCGCGACTGTTACACTACTGTAAAAATTTTAAAAATTCTGACTTTTCAATAGTTCAGCTTTAGAATTTAGCAGCGGTAGCAACCCCCACACTTGGGATCGCTTAAGTTTCTGCAGCACAATCACTTTCTTATTTCCGATTTTTTGGAAATATATTCGTTTGCCTGGACTTTTATCCACCGGTTTTGACTCTCCATCTTCATAGTTAAAATGCCTGTTTATCACATCTTCATTTTTAAGAAAGACTTGCCACTCTCCTTTGTCTAGCAGTATAAAATTGCTGTTAATCCCACTAATTAGCACTCCCGGCACAAACGATCCAAAACAGGTCAAACCCAAACTCACAGATTTATTTCTTGATTTATTCAACGGATAACTTGTTGCGTTTAACAATACTGGATATAACAGTTTCACTTTTTTCTTTGATACTCGACCCTTCACAGTTTCACCAACCTTTTGTACTTGATCCATTGTTTTTTGCTAGTACAGCACACGATATACTACTGAACACAAAACTACACCTCATGGTATACCCAGTCTTCAAGGTTACTGTTGATGGCCTCGCTTCGAACGTGACCTTGGGCTTGCACGTGGCCCCGCCTTGCATGTGACCTTGGGATTGAACGTGACCTCGCCTTGAACGTGGCCTCGCCTTGCATGTGGCTTTGGCCTTGAACTCAAGGCCAAGTGGTGGGGGGAGGTTTTAGAACCATCCACTTCCCTCTACTAATCGCTTAATCCAGGGGACCTCAATATGTGGAGATTTACCAAAAAGATCCTAAAACCACCCACCATTATTCCACCGCTTCGAACTAACGATGGTAGTTACACAGAAGATGCAGACAAATGTGAATTGTTTGCTGAGCAGTTAAAAAACGTATTTACTACTGCATTCGATGACAACAATGTAAATCATATTAACTACGTAGAACAGGAAGTAAGCAGCATATGAACAAACGATATAGAACTCACAGACCCACCATCTCCTTTAGAAGTCAGGCAATATGTTAAAGCACTTAAAACAAGGAAAGCACCTGGAATAGATCTGATACCCAATATTCTTCCTAAAAATTTGTCAAACAAATCCATAGCGTTTCTAACAGCCATATTTAACGCCTGCTTACGCATTGGATATTTTCATTGGCGTAACTAGCGGGGGGGCCGGGGGGGGGGTAGGCCTTCCCCAGAGTGCCGTCTGCCCCCCTCCAGAAAAATATAAGATAATAAATAAAAAATAAGATTTTTTATTAAGTAACAAATTTAACTCTAAAATTTAAATGTGTCAAATGGGTGTACGGTGTACACTTTACAAATTACATTATTGTATGTATTCCCTGAAATTGTACAATAATCCATTTAAATACGTAGCAAAGAAACGTGCAAACAAAGCACAGATTTAATTTTGTCTGGCACACAGCAGATAACGCGGCCGCTAGCGTTTGAAGTTTCATTGGGCGCTATCGTACATTGTGCAAATCGAATCGAGACTATCGGTGCCCTAATCGAGACATTGACATTCCATGTGTGCGGTGTACCTGATTGTGACCTGCTGCCGTGTGAATTTTCATGAGAATCCGCACAAACGTGTTGTTTTGGATGTGCAATATTACTCTCCCTACTTTGTGGTGAAATTGAGTAAAAAGTGATACGATCAAGTGTTTATTATGTTTGGTAAGTCCATGCTACTAACAAAACGTGAAGGTAATAACTAATAAGTACTTACACCTACGCGGCTAGCTCAGGGTGCCGAAAAGTATGATACTGCGGCCAAGGGAGATTTTTCGACCGCATGGCACTTTTGAACAATAGGTGTATAATTAATATCGGTGTTGATTTTTTAGGGGACCACGAATATCTTTTTCTTACGGTCGAACTAGGAAGAACTCAAAAGTGTTTACTAGGTCCCGAAAATGTCAAGAAGAGGTGCATCTCAACGAGTAATTAACGATAAAATTTACAAAAAACTGGAGGCACCACTCTGGCAGGCCACATTGAAAGTCCAAGGATTCAGTGTTGTTTAAGCCACTTGAGCAAGGAGCAACCAATTTTTCAATATGGGCTGCCGAAGTGATGCCTCCACTTTATTGGATATTTTAATTTTTATCATTATTTACGCGTTGAGATTCACATCTTCTGCATTAACATATTCGGGAGCCAGTAAACCATTTTTAGTTAAACAGATTTAAAATTTTCAGAATGATGAAGTTCTTAAGATTATCCTAGTTCGCACGTAAGAAAAATATGTTTGTGGTTCTCTGAAGAACCTAGACAAGACTATGCGTATACATATACGTCCCTTTCAAAATTGCCATGATGTCGAAAAACCTCAATCGGAGCCGTACCAGCAGGTATTTATACGTATAAATCGATCTAAGCATAACGATTAGATAAAGTCGTGTCTGTAATCGGAGTTTTTATGTTTTATTTCAGCGGAATTTCTTAATCTTGTTATTGAATTTTGGAATAAACAAAAATGAAGAAATTCAAAGATATAAGATCCTTTTTTAAAAATATAAATACTCGACCTGATGAACCCAAAACTGAAGATCGTCCTCCACTACCTGAAGAGAGCTTCGACAAAAATAAGACAAATACACAAGAATTTATTCTATCCCCTACAGTAACACATTCACAGGCAATTTCCTCAGTCTAAATAAAAACTACTGGTCCGATATCCGTTTCTGAACAACTGGCTACGTCTTCTGCTGTCGCAGGGTGCTCAAATCAAGACTATGATACTCAAATGTCTGAGGAACAAAGGAATTCAGATCTCGGCACTCTTATAGGTGGTCCATCGAGACCTGAGATACAATTTCCAAAAAAAAGTTTGGTGACCGACAAAGATCTTTTTCCTCAAAATATTACAGTATGCATCCCTGGGTTGAATATAGTGTAAAAAAGAGATAAAATTCATTGTTGCATATGTAGAAATTTTTTAAAAACAGATTTACGTGGCCAAAACAAAAAATTTCTCAGCAGTGGTTTTGATAATTAGAAAAAGATTAGAGATGCTTTGCAAAACATCACCGATCATCACTCCATACTCAATGTACTCAGATGTACGTAGCTTACAAAGAATCTTTAGTATCAGGAAGTGTACACGAAAAACTTGTAATTCAACATACAGAAGAAGTAGTTCAGAATAGAGAATATTTAATGAAGTTTATAGATATAATTTTGTGTCTGGTACGCCAAGGTTTACCTTTAAGAGGTCATCAGGAAGATACGATTTCAAAAAACAGAGGAAACTTTTTAGAAATAGGTGAGCTTTTCGCAAAATATGACGAACCTTTTCAGAAGCATCTAGAAAAACATACAAACTATTGCAGCCCTAAAGTCCAGAACGAAATGATCGAAATTATAGCGCAGCTCACAGTACAAGAAATAGTGACATAGGTGAAAAAGTGCGGTTTCTTTGCTTTGATGGCAGATGAAGCAAGATCCCACAAAGAAGAACAATTGTCGATTGCTATCCGATATGTCAGAGATTTGGAGGTTGAAGAAATATTCCTTGGTTTTATGAATTGCTCTACCTCGCGAAATGCGGATGCTTTGGCGAAAGTTATTTTAGAAACCTTAGAAAAATATGGTTTGACTGATATCCCGATAATTGCACAGTCATACGATTGAGCAAGTGTTATGTCAGGGAAAAATCGAGGTCTTCAAGCAGTTATTAAAGAAAGCCACGCTCAAGCAATATACATCCACTGTTTAGCACACAGGTAACCTAATAAGTAGTCTATTCCAATTATTATTTTCACAATTTCATTTTGTACAGGTATCTCCCTTAATTCCAAATGTTTTATATTTCAGGCTGAACTTAGTAGTTGTCAATTCCTGGGCAAAAGTGTCTTCAGCAGCTGCGTTTTTAATACAATCGAAGCGTTATACATCCATTTCGCACACTCTGGGCATCACGCTCATCTTAAGGCCATTCAAGATGCTCTTGGCATTAAATCGGATGGCGAAATGGGAAGCCTGAGCACTACGCGCTGGGCTTGCCGCTATGAAAACTGTAAAGCAGTGTTAGCAAATTACGAGACAATTAAAACTGCTTTGGAAGAAGAGATCACCCTCGCCCAGAACAAGGACTCCGTCGAGGCGATTGGATTACTCAGTTGCATCTCGAAGCCAGACTTTATCATTTGCCTCTTTATTTTGAAGACCGTGTTAGCAGTGTTGAATGTATTAAGCAAATACTTTCAAAACCGCAGCGCTACTCTAGGTCGGGCCGCAGACCTTGTAAAATGTACTATAACGGCATTTGAAAAAAGCAGAAACAATTTTGATAACATTTGGAGTGAAATAAGTACTTTCGCTGAAAATAGTGATATTTCCTTGGAACCCGCGCGCGTTTCGAAAAGAAGGAGACAACAGCCCGAAAGTATGAACAATTTCGTAATTGAAACGACACTGGGTAAAAATCATTTTGTCGATTTGCCGTCAGATACAAATTCATCAGAGTATTGGAAAATCAATATATATTACCAAGTAATGGATAACGTTATAAGTAATTTCAATGACAGGTTTGATAGTTTACCTCTAGCAGAGTCAGTAGAATCGTTTCTGAAACTTGATTTTAAAAATGCTGAAGATTTTATAAATAATTACAAGGATATATTAAATATTGATTTGGCTCTTTTACAGGCCGAAACTATAATAATAAAAAGCATTTTTCAGAACAAAAATAAAGAAATAAATATCCAAAATTTAAAATCAGAAATAAATAAAGATTATTGTCCGAATTTTTATAAATTGCTTCAAGTAGCAATGGCCATTCCAATTAGCTCGGCTGACTGCGAACGAAGCTTCTCAGCAATGCGCCGAATTAAAACCTGGCTCCGTGCTACAATGACACAAGATAGGTTTTGCAATTTGGCCATTTTAAACAGTCTCGTAAAATCGAAAGTCTCGGCGCAAAATGTTTTAAATAAGTTTTGTGAAAAAAACAGAAAATTAAAGCTGACCTAGATACACAAATGTTAGTGTTGTTTTAATAAATAAAGGTATTATTTTTCTTTCAAAAACTGTATTTTTATTTTATATATGTACCACTTAATTGGCACTTGCTCATCTAATATTCGATTCTAGCAGCAAATTCATGTCTTCGAAGGTATAGGTATGTCAATGGTTGGTTGGGGGCCTGGACCCCCCAGCAAAAAATCCTAGTTACGCCAATGGATATTTTCCAACCACCTGGAAGCATGCAGCAATTCTACTGTTTTCTAAACCTGGCAAGCAGCTCAATGATCCAGCAAATTATCGTCCAATTAGCTTGTTGTCAACCGTTTCCAATCTCGATTGAAAGAGTGTTTAGAGGTAAGCAACATACTTCCACAATTTCAATTCGGTTTTAAAAGTTTCCACTCGACAATTCATTAAATATTGTTCATTACTGAGAAAATTGAGGAAGGATATGAAAACAAAATGCACACTCTAGTAGCATTTGTAGATGTGGCCCAGGCGTTTCACCGTCTTTGGACAGCTGGTCTAATATATAAATTAATGACCACAAACAAGCCCTCTTACTTACTGTTGATCATAAAATCATTTCTCACTCATCGAACTTTTCAAGTTAGAATCAACTAGCATAACTCATCAGTTCGCAGCATTACCGCAGGGGTTCCGCAAGGGTCCTTATTAGGCCCCATCCTTTTCAATCTTTTTATGTCTGACGCACCAGAAATTGTCAATGCAGATTTAGTTATGTATGCTGACAACACAGCTATAATTACTCAAGACCCTGACATTACTCGAGCAGCACGAAAACTACAAACAAGTCTACATCAATTAAATCTGTGGTTCCATAACTGGTGTCTAAAAATAAATGCAAACAAATGTGAATGCAAAATGTTTACCTTTCGGAGACCTCAAGATCCACCAAACATAATCATCAACAACACCTCTATACCCTGGAATCCTAAAGATAACGCCGTTCGCTATCTAGGAATTTACTTAGATCGAAAATTAAACTGGAGTTATCACATTAATAAGAAGCTGTCGGAGTCATATGCTAGACTAAGCATGCTTTACCCAGTTTTGAACAAGAAGTCACCCCTCAGGATAGAGTGTGGAAATCTTATATACAGTTCGATTATTAGGCCGATCTTCAACTATGGTTGCAGCAAAGACTAACATGAACAAACTGCAAGTATTGCAAAACAAGGTGTTGCGCATCATAACCAATGCACAGTCGTTTGTTAGAAATTCCCAAATACACAGAGAAACAGGTATGCCCACGGTACAAGAGAGAATTTTTATAATAATATTGACCAATGCAGCGGTGCAGTACATTATAGTATAGGCAGAAAACAGCTACAAAATAGATTAAAATGAAAGTTACCGGTAGATCGCATAAATGATGACAGTGAATAATAATAATAATAACCCTAAATACCGTTGCATCCTTACTAGACATTTAACCATCATTGTGCCAGATACATTGCGCGATAAATTCCTGAAATAGTAAAACTTAAATATTAGTGATTGTGGTGTCCAAACCAGACAGTGATATTCGTGATACAAACATTAATGAGCAATGCCATGAATAGCACATAATGCTGAACTGGCAAAAGAAGAGAACAAGAGAGATTTATAAACAACTTTCTTCAAAATGCAAGCTACAACTAAGAGTTCTTTCTTATAGTTTTCGTTGTTTATCTGTATTTAAATAAAAATAGAAAATAGAAATGGTTAAGCAGGTACGTTCTTTGAAGAATCAGTACCATAATTTAAATTCCGTTCTCAAACAATTTATTTTGTAAAATTTAGTATGAGGGAACTTCATGATAATATATTTCCCAATTGGTATATTTGCAAGTTGTAATACAACGCCTGTTATACGAGTGTAGAACTGCTTTCTATTTTAACATCAAACGAAATCGTAAACTAAACACGAATAAATTATTCAACAAATTAAGCAGTAAACTTAAATAATGTAAATAATAAAATAAAAGTAAAAACTAGTAGGAAACTGATCAAAAACACAAGATAACGCCAAAGGTAGAGAGCATACGGGAGAATTATACTATTACTGTCGAATTTTAAGAATCGTCGCAGAGTTTATCTAATATATGCATGGTAGTCAACATGGTAACGGAATCACATTGCAAAATTTGGAATTTCTTCTCGTGGGTATAGGTATAGCGCTCTGCGGAGAATCGCAAAACTTCACAAATGCCCAGACCGTATAAACTCACGTTTGTCAAACAATTCAGCACTCCGTGATTTTGCTAATTGTTTTCCTTAGAAACAGTGAACAAGTTACTTGTTACAAAGAACTTTACCAGCTACTGTATTCAAGTGGCCAAATTTACGTTTTAGTTCTTTGCTCATAACTATAAAACAAAAGTAGATAACATGTTTTAAACATTTTTTCGAGGCTGCATTAACGGTTCCCTACGACGTACTGTAGAGGAAACGTGCCATTTTGAAATCACCTTTCATATCAAGTAATATTTTATTGTAAGATTTAACTTTGTTGATAGATATAGGTAACAAGTATTTCATTCGAATTTCATTGTTTAGAAGTATTTTAAATAAGTATACTTACTAAGTATGAGTTTGTTTCTGCAAATATTCCTAAAATATATACGGCGCCCATGAAGAACGACACAGTATACCTTGGCATACCGAAGTATGTTTCTACATGATACTCTCCAGGTGCCATATAATGGGTTGAGTTATCGCTAGAGAACAATTGTCCATATAAATTACCATCGGCATCAAAAAATTTAACTATGATTGGTTTATTGATGGTGGTTACGTCCTCATTTGCGTTAAATATTACTCTGCAAAAAAGTTGAATATATCAATATACTCGTATTAATTTCACAGTGGGTGTGGTGTAACATACCTCACACCACATTTGTATTTTAGTGATTCTGTTAAATCTTCGAGAATACACCAAAAAGGTTGATTTTTTCTAAAACCGAAGCAAGTTAAATGTCTTCCCCTTTCGGGCAAGTTGTTTTCTGTATATTGCCAACTCCTCACACTGTTGCACCCTGTGGGTCTACATTCTACTGCCTTCCTAGTAAATATACTAACTTCAGAAGTGTACATTGACATAGCTGCTATAGGACTCCACTTAACAGAGTCGGGAAAGTAATGACTGGTCACCTCAACGTTGCAATTAAAAACATTAACAACTCGCATAATAGCTTTATCGGCCGGTAGCTGTTCCAGGCCATGGTTCTCAAGATTCTCAATGTCATGCTGCAGCGAGGCTGTAAGTACAAAAGCAATTGCTACCAAAATACCTCCGATTGCCATGCGCTGTAACGGGATTCTTAGCAATCTAATCTGACTGAAGCCTGGGTATATTATATTTTTAAATAACGGAATAAATACGAGAACCAGCATGGGGTTAACAACTTGCATTTGATCTGGGAAAATTGTAAGATATTTCCCGATGCGATTATTTAGGTAGCGAGCTTGAAAAATCCATGCTGTAGCTTGCTGCTCAAACAGCGTCCAGAAAATCGGCACAGGCGAGAATACTAAAAGAATGCCCAGAATCGTTTTAGTGCCATTGACCACTTCTTCTCCATGTTTTTCGACTGCATAATCTAGCCAGTGATCTTTTCGAAGTTTTCGCGACTTATTCTGCACAGCTGTCTATTTTAGAAGAAAAGAATTGGTATTTTATAATTATATTATATTAAATAAGATGTGAAACATACGTAAGCGCAGGCTACAACTTCCAACAGCATGCTTTTTTCTGGATGTACCATTCTGTATAAAGATTTACCTGCTTTGAAGATAGCTAAAATATTTTTATTTTAAAGAGCACATACGAACTAATGTTACTGAGTAGTACCATTAGCAAGAAGCATTAGTACTGCCGGTACAAGAAATGCTAGTGAGTAGCAAGTATCTTCGCCCATACAGCTGACACGACTACGCAACAGCGGCGTAATAAGTAAAGATATAAAACCGCCCATATTTATGATGAAACGGAAAACATATAAATAATCTTACATTTTCTCTTTCTCTTTCGGTAGCACAAACTGGTCTTCAGCAAAGGCTACTATGCACGGTTTTATACCGCCTGTTCCAACGGCTATTATAGCCAATGCGACCATTAACAGTGTTGTTTCTGGAAGTTGCAGTGGTGTTATAGCAGATACAGCCAATACAGCATTACCAGCTGCAGACACTAATGATAAATAAAATATAGTTTTGTATTTTCCCAACCAACTATCGGCAACAATTTCTCCGAACAGTGGAAGTATATAAATCGCCGCAGCAAATAAATGATAGATTATTTTTGCTTCACGTTCACCATACATCAAGACTTCTGTTATGTAAATACTGAGAATACCTAGAAAAGATACATGCTAGTATACAACTTTGAATAGTACTGGAAGGTAGTCTACTGTTGGTGGAGTTACTATAACACTAATTTGCTATAAATATAAAGAAAAGAGTGCTTCCAAAAGGATGGCAGAAACGTTTATAATTATCATTTGCTGTAATATTCACTTTTGTGTTCTTTAAGTTATTTGAAAATATTCTATTACTTTATTTGGATTTGTATAATTATGGGCTTTCGACTAAACCAACCACTGAAATTTGATACGTGCTAAATTTAGTACAGAATCGAAAGGAGTCCAAACCTAATTTAAAGACCGAGGGTTGTTTTTAAAATCGGGGGCGTTTGAAGCGGGCAGTAGGTGCAGACGTAGAAGAGCTGTGGGAAGATTTTAAGAATGAAATTACTGAAGTATGTGACCACTTTTTGGTTTCTGAAAAACAAAAAAAAAAGAAAGAATGGATGACGGACGAAATCATAGATATGATGGATGAAAGAGGAAAAGTAAAAACAACTGACTCTATAACTTACTGGCAAATTCACAAAGCTTGCATTACTGATTGTGGAATTGGCTGAGTTTGTGTTCACGGTCGAGCGTGTGTGACCATCTGCTACATGAAAGGACTCGCCATTCGAGCTGCTCCCTCAGTATCATGTTTCTGATTTACAACCCCCAGACCGCAAGGGCGTTCTAGAATTTCTGGTAAATTGCCAGTTCTTGTAAATTTATGCTTGAGAACCGATCTGAATCCAGGAAGAAATAAATTAGCCCGGGACACCGAAAATATGTGTCTATTGCATACATCTGTCAAACTATGTCATTTGACCAATGATCGAACTCGCTTTTTTAACTTTCAGCCAATCAAAAACGACTTGCGTCGATAATTATTGTTATATAACAACTTATCGGTAATACTCCACCTTACTCATTAAAATGATGATTACGTCGATAATTATATTATATAACGACTTATCGGTAATACTCTACCTTATTTATTCAAATTATGATTCGTCAGGGCCGGCGGTTGACGTGGGTAGTATGGGCAGTACTACCCACTCGAAAATATCCGTGTGGGTAATTACCCACTCGAAACTTTCGGATAAAACCTAAAAATTGAAATTGGGGGTGGGTCCTTTCTCAGGAAATAAACATTATATGAAAATCGTTCCCGAATTCGTGCGTTTTCTGAGATTAATAATAACAGTACCGGGATTTTCTTGTTCTAATGAAAAAATTTTTTTAGTTTTGCGTCGAACAAAAAATTATTTAAGATCGACTATGGCACAGAATCGGCTAAACCACGTTGCTATTTTGCATTCCTACCCGGATTCAGTTGCTGTGCTCGATTTAGAAACGAAAGCAAATAAATTGAAATTTGTGACATTTCAAAGTATATTTTTATCAATTTTTGATAGTAAACCTGTATTCCTCATCCCTTCAGATGAGTGTATTGTAAAAAATAACGTGGACCCCCCCCCCCCAACCCACCTTACTACCCACTCGAGCTAAAAGTGTGACTTCGGCCCTGTGATTCGTTAGTTTTTTTAATCGATTCAAGCAATAGTCACGCGAAATCTATTGCTTGTATAGTTCCTTGCTTCGATAATGCTGACCAGATTGCACTCCCACTGGATTGCTTAGAAAATACGCCCTCCAGCTTCGCTGTCAGGACATATTTTCATTGCAATCCAGCTGGTCGTGCAATCGGACCAGCATTATCGGCAAGTCACTATGCACTTAATACTTTAGGTACTGTTGAAAACTGTCCCGAGGGCAGTTTTCTAAAGGCAACCAGCACGATGACTCTTGGCACGGCCAAAATGATCTGTAAGTGTGTTGACGATTTTAACTACCTAAATAAATTTAAAAATATATGAAATAGTACATAATGTAGGACTTCAAAAATAATAGAAAATAAGTAACACGTAACCTAGTTGCTATCAATAAGCTTGTTTTGTCATAATTATTGACTGTAAATTTTACAAAGCAATATAATAATAATAATAATAATAATAATAATAATAATAATATATTTATTCCTCAACAACAGATAGATCATATATAATACAATATTTAATTTGTGGTTTCCCACCCGTGCTCTTCCAGTGGCGCCTTGAATACAGTAGATATATATACCGTAGACACATTACTTACAACTAATTGATTAAATAAAAAAAAATAACATACATATGTATATAGATAAATGATGGCGTTGCACGTTTACTGATAGTTCCAAAATGTTTCTTAATAATAATTAATGTTATTAGCTGTCATGACGCTTAGCTAATTTGTATTCTATATAGATGGCTATACATATTTGTTTTAAAATTGATGTGATGGGGTTTTCTAAATTTTTTAGGTATATCATTGTAGATCTTATAAATCTGAAGCTGAAAAGACCGTTCGAATAACACTGTTCTATGTAAAGGAGGAGATATGCCTCCTTTAAATCTTAGATTTAGAGTATGGACATCTGTTCTAAAGTTTATTATATTATGTAAGTAAGCCGGCTGCTTTGTTTGAACAATTTTGTGACAAAGCATACTGTAAGTGACCTCTATTTTGCATATTCAACCATTGCAAGTCTTTTAGTTTATATGATATTCGTTCGTATTTTCTAATGCTAAAGATTAAACGTAAACAAGAATTTTGAATTCTCTGTATTTTACGAGAAGTATCCTGAGTTATAGAAGACCCATAGATCTCGCTACCGTAAGAAAAATTGGATAAAACAAGTGAATTACAAAGTAGCGACTTGGTTTCAATTGACAAAGCGTGTCTATGGAGATAAATTAATTTCAGTGCCTGAATACTTTTTCTAATACAATTAGTAATATGTTTTTCATACTGAAATGTGTTATCTATGATGAGAACAAGATCTTTAGCTTCGCTTTTAATAGGAATGGGAAGATCATCAATCGCTACTCGTATCTTATCAGTCAGTACAGCTACAGCATCCTTATTCCCAAACAATACAACAACTGACTTTTGGGGATTAATAAGCAGAGAGTGCTGCCGCGACACCTTACTGATAGCATTGAGGTCAAAGTTGGTATCACGTACAGCCTCTCTATAATTATCTGGGAAGAAAGTGTGCAACAACTGAGAGTCGTCGGCAAACATTTTCAACTTACAACTTTCAACACATTGGTAAAAAGTTGATGTGTAAATAATAAATAGTAAAGGGCCCAAAATAGAGCCTTGAGGGACTCCGTTGACAACTGATAGATAATTAGATGTAGACATTGATATTTTTACACACTGCATACGACTTGTTAAATAACTTTTAAATAAGGCAATTGCTGATTCAGACAAGCCAATGTAATTCAGAATAGATAGCAGAATTTTGTGATTAATTGTATCGAAGGCCTTACTATAGTCAAGTAGCGTAAGCGCAGATACTTTATTCGAATCAGTAGCGGTTAGTATTTCATCTATGACATATAGTAAGGCTGTCGAACAACTTCTGTTAGGTAGGAAACCAGACTGAATGTCAGGTATTACCTTATTCTCATATAAATATGTCCTAAGCTGCAAATTCATCGCCTTTACAAGGACTTTAGACAAAACAGGTAGATAAGATACTAATTGGCCTTAAGTCTTTATAACCTTCAGGATTTGATTTTTTTGGTAGCGGAATAACTACTGCTTTCTTACAGCTATCTGGAAAGAAATTTGTAAGAAGTGAACAGTTAATTATGTGAGTAAGGTAAGGAAACACTGCAGGCATACAAAGTTTTATTATTTCTATATTTAACCCATCGTGTCCTGCGGCATTAGTTTTTATTTCATGAATAATTTTAAGTACATCCGAAGTATTTATCTCTCTAAACTTAAATTGTACACAGTTCGTAGTGAATTTGTTGTTTTGATAGAAACTTACAATTTCGTATTGTTAATGTCAGGAACCGAATTTATATAAAAATTATTTGTTTCAATGACTTCAGATAAATGTGTTGGGATTTCGATTTTACCTTTAGCGCCAATATTTAAATTTTTTAGTTTATTCCACATTTGGTTTCAATTACAATTTTGTATGGTAAATTGAAAGTATACCTTTTTCTCAGATTTAATCATTTGATTAACACGATTGCGCAGCGACTTATAATATTCCCATTTAGCCGAAGACTTAGTTTGACGATATTTAGTTAAGGCTTTATCTCTAAGTTTCATAGCAATTTTATATTATTGGTCAACCAAGGAACGATTGGTTTATTTATATTAATAGTTTTGACTGGAGCATGCACGTTAATTGTATTGGTTAGGTTAACATTAAAATAATTAATTTTTTCATTAATGTCTCTGAAGAAAAATATCTGTTGCCACGGCACCCTATGCAGATCAGCCTGAAATTCCTCCAAATTAAATTGACTAAAATTTCTAATTGTTTTAGAATAAACTGGAGTAGAAAAGGGCTCGATATTTAATTTACAAAAAATTGATTCGTGGTCAGCTAACCCATGAGCACTTACTCCACAATCATTCACAATTTCAGTGCTACTAACCAGAATAACATCAATTAGAGTTTTACTATTACGCGTTATACGTGTAGGATCAGTAATCAGTTGTTTGAAATTTAAAGCGTTTATCATAGATTGAAAATACATTGTGTCAGGTTGGTTTGAAGTAAGCATATTTATATTAAGGTCGCCAAGACAACAAACATAATCAGAAGAATTTGACAAAAGTGTAAGAGACTGCTCTAATTCGTCACAAAAAAAATTATAATTGACAGTTGGTGATTTATAAATGCATCCCAGCAGAACCGAGCGACGAACAAACAGTAACGGCTGTGCCTCAAATCGAATTGGGGTACAGAACGTGTTAACAGTAGCATTTTCATAACAACGATTCTTAAATAAATAAAATGCAAAGTTTTCTAAGCGTCCAAATGTAACAAAAAAGCCGATTATCTATCTATTCACAAAACTCGTGAATTCGCAAACGGTTTCAAGTTGGTACCTTGTTTAAATTCTGTTTTGGAACTTCTGCTTGCTGATTTTGGCAGCACTGAAATATTTGAAGTTTAAAAACTTGACTTATGTCACACTTTCTTGTAAAAATGATCTCCAAATTTCTTTAATTTTTGTGCGTACACTCCAATTGATTGAATTAATTTAAGAAAATGCATTTTGAAATTTATTTATAGTATGTACGTATTATAATTATTTAAGTTTTATGTATTTTTAAACTTCGCTTAACTTCCGACAGATGCAACATAACTTAATTTTAAATATTACTAGAAATCACTAGATCCGAAGTACATTCCCAAAAAACTATAATTTCCAGGTACACTCAGCAAAAATTTAAAAAATTTAGCATTGCCAGTTTACGAGTTTTATGAATGGATAGTATTAGCGAGTAGGAAAAAACATTCCACCAGTGTGTGTAATGCATTAATATATTGTGATCCTAGTGTATAGGTCAGACATTAAAGAACGTGAGACGAGTTTCAGGGCACAACACAACACAGAGTACTTTTAACGTTACTAGTGCTTTAATGGCACCATACCAAACACTATTTAATATATTACGAGTAGATAGTCTTTGACCATAAGCTATCTTTTCTATGATTGAACGTGCGAAAAATAGTAATTTGCAGGTTAAAACTAACACTATTATCAAGAGTCACTTTTGACACTATCTTCTCTACGAGATTGAGGAGAATGGTTCCTGGAAGACTAATTAAAATGTTTAATAGTTATTTGCGTAATCTAATAGTAATATCGCCCTAGCAAACAAATGATATATTATTTTTGTCTTGTGTTCATCAATGAGGTGAGGCAACAGTCGACTTAAACATAAGAAGTAAGTTGAACTCTCATTAAACTGGATACATTTTGTAGGTTATATAACTAAAATTTTATTTTATATTTACATCCAGGGTATACTCAAATGGAATGTAATAGGTTAACGTTTAATAACATCTCTCAGCAGCGTCTTGTTATTTGGTGAGATTTACATCGTACTCGTTAATTCTGACCGATATCTGTAATATTCCTTTAATATTACATGCAAAGTGATTACAAAAGAGATAGGTACAACTAGCTGCGTTTGAATTTTTTTTTGTCCCGCTAATAAGTATGTATCGACAGGTCTGACTATTTCGGGAACAAAATACTACACTACGTTGCAATATCGATAAGTGCCTTAGAACAGGTCGAGAATAAGTTAGAAATGCGAGCCCGAAGAGCCGTGCTTGTCAAGTTTCTGAGACCTGTAACATTTCTTGCGGTATCAACCAATACAAATAAAAAAAAATTGAATACTACAGAAATGTTGGTTGCTTTAATAAAGTCTTGATTATATACTTATTTGCAAAATTACACGCCTAGAAGGAATCGGGTAGCGGGAAGACACTCTTCTGCGGTCCTGGTGGAGGATAGGTCTACTTCAGGGAAGCGACCCTGCCCACGTGAGCCTTGGTTCTCTCCACTTCTCATATCTAAGAGAGAACCATGTCCTAACCTAAATCCCAACTAAATCCCAACTACATCCCACTCCCCTACGTTTTCCCATCAAGGAAGGAACTGGGAGCCCACCTTGATCACAAATACTCCCACGAGAACGAAAATGGTTTTGTTCAGTACGAAATTAACCGGAGGTATAAATAACTCCCCAATCGGATCTCCGGGGGGAGTGGTAATGAGAGAGGCCATGCAGCTACGGAAAATTAAGAAAATAGGAACATGGAACATTCGTGGATTACTACAAATAGGTAAAACAAGTGTAATAGAAGGTGAAATGGAAAGATTAAGAGTCTCTATTCTGGGTTTAGCGGAGACCCATTACAAAGGACGAGGCCACTTTAAAACTAATCAAAACAATTTAATGATATATTAATAGACTTACAGTGGTAAATACATTATATCAACACCACGCAAGAAGGTTGTATACATGGAAACATCCTGATATGGAACACCGCAATCAAATTGATTTCATTCTTATCGACTCAAGATGGAAAACATCAATCAAGAATTCTAAGACCTATCCTGGGTCTGACTGTGGATCTGATCACCAATTACTTGTAGCCAAGATGCAACTGAAATTACAAAGAATCAAAGTCAACAAAATACAGCCCAAACTTCAAGTGCAAAACAAGAAAAGGCTCCAAAATACCATGACTAGCATATTGAAAATACATGAACTAAAGTATGACGATTCTAAGACAATATGGGAAAAAATAAAATCCACAGTAAGTAATGAAATAAACCTATCTGCAGCGAAAAACAACAACAAACCGAAACAAAAGTGGATGTCTCAGGAAACATTAAAAATGATAGAAGAGAGACGAAAACTAAAAAGTAATGGCCTAAATACACTAAACGATCAACATATATAGGTATAACCAGCTCAACAGAAACATCCAGAGAACTTGTCGAAGAGACAAAAATCAATTCTACAATATGTTATGCAAAGAACTACACAAGCAAGAGGATAAGAATAACCCGAAAGATCTATATAAAATAATCAAACGTATAACTAACCAGTTTAAAACACAATCCTGGGCAATAGAAAATGAACAAGGTGAAAAAATAACAGAAATAGTAGAAATCTTAGAAACTTGGAAGAAATACTGTGGAAAGTTGTTCGATGACGTAACCCAACATAATTTTGCAAATCGAGACCTACCTAATATGAAAGAACCTGATATTCTAAAAGAAGAGGTCGAACAAGCTATAGAACATCTTAAAACAGGAAAAGCAGTTGCTGACGACGGAATAGACGCTGAAACAATTAAAATAACGGAAGATATAGGAACGAATATTCTTCATACTCTTTGTCAAAAGATATGGGACACTGGAAGGTGGCCGAGAGACTGGTGTAACTCGGTATACATCCCATTACACAAAAAAGGTTCAACTAAAAAATGCGATAACTATAGATTAATAGCACTAATCCCGCATGCCAGCAAAATACTACTTCATATTATCAATGGCAGGCTGAAAACATACTTATCACGACAAATTCCTAAAGAACAAGCAGGGTTTGTAAAAGGTGAAGCCACCCGTGAACAAATTCTAAATCGCCAACAAATAATAGAAAAAGCCGGAGAATACAATCAGTGTCTATACATCTGCTTTATCGACTACCATAAAACTTTTGATAGCATTAAGTGGGAGAAACTCTGGATGGTATTAGCGGAAATGGGAGTTTCCGACCACCTAATTCACCTCATTCAAAACCTATATGACAGTGCCACGGGGATGGTAAAAATCGATCAAAAACTGTCCAGCTGATTTAAAATAAGAAAAGGTGCTCGTCAGGGTTGTATTCTGTCTCCACTCCTTTTTAACGTTTATGGAAAACACATCATGAGACGAGTCACAGAAAACAGTATAGAAGGCATCAGAATCAACGACGAACTGATTAATAATCTCCGTTACGCTGATGATACTGCTATCATGGCAACATCAGAAGAGCAACTACTTCAGTTTATACAACGACTATTATTAACGAGTGAAGAATATGGTCTACATCTTAATAAAAGTAAAACTAAAGTACTTATCATAGATAGATTTGGGCAGAATAGACCTAACACGAATCAAATTGGAGGATATGAAATAGTCGATCATTACATTTATCTCGGATCATATATTAGCAGTAAAGGCAACCCAACAACTGAAATAAGGAGAAGTATACAAATGAGTAAAGATGCCATGGCTAAGCTGAACCGAATATGGAAAGATGGGCAAATAACTAGAGCAACCAAAATAAAAATAGTAAAATCACTAGTGTTCTCAATCCTACTATACGCATCAGAATCTTGGACGATAAAAGAACGCGACAGAAGAAGAATCGACGCATTCGAGATGTGGTGTTGGCGTCGCATGATGAGAATATCCTGGACTGAAAGAAGAACAAACATCTCTATCTTACATGAACTAAATATACAACAACGTCTGTCCTCAACAATATACAGAAGGATACTACAATATTTTGGACATATTGTAAGAAGAGATAGTAATAGTCTAGAGAAATTGATAATACAAGGTCACATAGAAGGAAAAAGACCTCGCAGAAGATCACCAAAGAGATGGATTGATCAAGTTAAAACTCTTACTGGAAAGCCTCTTCACCAACTAGCCTATGATGTTATTAATAGAAGCGAATGGAAACAAAGAGTCAACACTTCGATAACCATACAAAACGATACCTACCATTTGATCACGACACTTCTACATAGAAGTTAACGACAGCAGAGAGAGAGAAGTATCAATCACCGGATCTCGAACCCCTTATACGAAAACAAAAATTAACAGCCCGCAGATAGACATCTTTAGAAATATAACCTAAATTATTACTTTATCCTTATATTAAATTCCAATCAGAAAGGTCACGCTTTTATTTTAATATATAAAATCTGCAGAAATGCGTTTACTTTATGCAACCGGAATTGATTTGAAACATTCGCATACGCTTTTATTGTAAAATATTTTCCAAGCAAATTTATTTACATTATAATATTGAAGCATCCCAGGAAAGGTATTGGCAAGGATTCTAGAAACCAGGCTCAGAGACAAATTAGACAAGACAATAGAAGACTCACAGAGTGGATTTAGAGAAAGACGGGGGGTACAAGATCACATATTCACAATCAGACAGCTAAGCGAAAAGGTCATAGAGAAAGGGGAAGAAATCCATCTTTGTTTTATAGATTTAGAAAAGGCCTTCGACAGAATAGAAAGAGACGCAATATGGCAGTGCTTAGAAAAAGCAAACATAAATTCCACAGAAATAGCAGCCATCAAAGCACTATATGAAGACAGCGGAAACGTAATAAGAACTAGACACGAGCAGTCGGAAGAATTCAAGACCAATATAGGCCTAAGGCAGGGATGTGTACTCAGTCCGCTGCTATTCAATTTAGTATTAGATGAGGTAATAAAAGAATGTAAGAAAAAAACAAGAAAATACCATGTAGGAAGCTGGAACATGGAAAATATCTACATATCAGAACTACTCTTTGCCGATGATATGGTAATATTCGGAAAAAATGAGAAAGACCTACAAGAAAACATGAATGTATATAACTTAGAACTAAAAAAGAAAAACATGAAGATAAACGGAGAAAAAACAAAAACAATGGTAATAGCACCAGATAAGAGAAGACACCGTATATATATAGAGGGCAGAAAATTAGAACAAGTAGAGAAGTTTAAATACCTAGGTGTATGGATACAGGAAAATGGAAAACTAGATGACGAGATAAATGAAAGAGTAGGAATTACGGGACGACTATTTAACTCCATAAAGTCCTCTTTTCTAGGAAAAAAGGAAGTACCTAAAGAGGCAAAAGTAGAAGTACTTAAAAAAGTTGCAACACCAATACTCATCTATGGCTGCGAATCATGGACAACAGTGAATAAACATAGGAGCAGGGTCGAGAGTATGGAGATGAGATTCCTGCGAAAAATAGAGGGCAAAACAAGGAGAGACCACATCAGAAACACAACATTTAGAGAAAATTTAAAAACTAAAGCGGTAGCGGTATCAGTGCAAGAGAGACAGTTAGGGTGGTTGGGACATGTAATAAGAATGGACAAGGACAGAACAGTGAAAAAAGTGTTTGAAGCAAGACCAAAAGGGAAGAACAGGATAGGAAGACCGAGAAAAACGTGGAAGGAGGAACTAAAGGAGGCAACAGAATCAAGAAACATAAAGTGGGAAGAAATCCGAACAGTAGCAAAGGATAGAAAGAAGTGGAGAGAAATATGCAAGACAAGTCCGAATCCATAAACCACAACTCAGCTCTATAACCTTACACCGAAAGGTAGAAAGGTTTTGGATTAAGTAAGTAAGTAAGTATAATATTGAAAACCTTTTTCGAATGTATGGCTATACGAAAAAGATAGACGAAAAAACTACAATTCAAATAAAGATCGAACAGAACATAACTACCTTCAAAATAGCTGTCCATCGTGGAGTAAGGTAAGGAGACAAAATTTTCCCTCGAGCTTTTTACATTGGCATTGGAAGAAGCGTTTAAGCATCTTAATTGGAAAAACAAAGGGATCAACATCGAATTTCGGAATATAAATCACCTTAGGTTCGCAGATGATATTGTTTTAATCAGCAGCGACATAACAGAATTACAAGAAATGCTTAAAGACTTGAAACTAGTATCAGAACATATAGGTTTAAAATTGAATTTGGCCAAGACTAAGGTTCTTACATCAGATGATACACCAATCCTCGTCAGAAATAAAAAAAATCTGTAAAAGGCTTTACCCAAAACTTCCCTCGTCGGTATAGTGACACTAAATAATTTTAAATATGAAATTAAGTTAGGAGTAGAAATATCTTCACGTTTCTAATAAAATAAATAAATTTTCAAATAAAAAAATTTATCCCGCTGAGATTTGAATCGGCATAGCGATCGTAACCGCACCTGCGTAGAAATCGTAACTGCGTCCACAAGTCGAACTGCGCCATCGAGACTATTTGAAATGAGTGCGGCGCCCACCTCTATTTAAGGGAACGGTCTTATTGTTGAAACGTTTCGACTCTTTTGTGACGTTATTTTGTATCTGTTGATTTCTATTTTCGGCAAGTGTAAAGCCTGACCTATGTGAAAATTATTACTTCCTTTTATTTCAAAATTAACGCAAAAATAAACAAAATTTAATTTTTTAAGGTGCTCACCCTGGTGTAGTTTAGTATTTCATAAAGTGGCAATGTTCCGTCAAAATTTTGTTCAAACATCAAGATCTTGTATCTTAAAAACGAAGCCGTTTAAGTCTCATGTTTGTACGAACTTTTTTGTTTATTTCGTGCTGAAGAACACATCCCTAAAATAGCGCCTGCAATTCCGAAACACCCTATATAATGTGTATGAAAAATGTCATCTCCCTCCGACAAATAGTTTTTGAGTTATACCGCCAACAGACAGACAGACAGAGAAGATAGACAGTCAGACTGAACTGAGAAAACCTGTTTTTCGTCATCCACTGACCCTGAAACGTGAAGATCTGAAGAAATCTTGGAAGGTGATTTTTTCGTGATTACAATACTTCCTTCGTCTTTCAGACGAGGGAAGTAATAATAGAAAAAGTGGAACAATACGTATATTTGCGCAACCTCATAAAACTAGGGAAAGAAAATCAACAAGCTGAAATCAACAAGAGATTACGGCTAACCTGGGCTGCTACAGGGAAACTAGGCACAATACTTAAGAACCATCAAATACCCATAAACTTGAAAACCAAAGTCTCTAATACATGCATTCTCCCGGTCCTGATGTACGGATTAGAGACAACGACAATGAAAATGAAAACAGCAAACAAACTTAGAACAGCACAACGCGCAATAGAAAGAATAAAGCTCGGAATAAACCTAAGAGACCATGTACGAAACGAAGACATCCGACGAAAAACGAAAGTGACGGATGTGAGAGAACGCGTTGCCACTCTAAAATAAGCATGGGCGGGTCATATCGCCGGACAGGACGATACAAGATGAACGAAGAGCATTTTGCAATGGAGACCTAGACAAAATAAAAGAAGTGTTGGACGACCTC
Organism: Agriotes lineatus; assembly: GCA_940337035.1. NCBI lineage: Eukaryota > Metazoa > Arthropoda > Insecta > Coleoptera > Elateridae > Agriotes > Agriotes lineatus. Next base: position 157,380 of record CALNHX010000963.1, on the reverse strand, counting down.
CTAAAAGATGGGTAGACATTAGACAGGAGGTAGAAAGACGGTACCAGGATCCACAGTATCGTGAAAGATGGAAAAAGCAAGGAAACCCCTATGTCCAGGAGTGGGCGGTAAAAGGCTGTTAAAGAAGAAAAAGAAGAAAATTAAACATTTTAATTATTTACGCACCATATACTAACATTAATATTAGTGTTAGATAATATATGGACTGACTTGTACGAATGAAGCAACTAGTCTGAAATGACGAATTGCGATAATTATATCAGCAGTACAATCTAGCAATTATAGAGATTTTAAAAATACTTTTTCTACTCCTGTAACTAAAATGCCATTTAACATACTAACATACACGTCGCTAAGTGACCTTTTAATCATGCCTTCATAACCTATGACTAAAGAGCGTCTTAGTCATGAGCTGAAGTTGGCAACGATATTTTAGTCATGGGGTGAAGTTAGGTTCAAATAGTATTTGCTTTATTAGCCACAGACAAAACTAAAATCAAGTTAGTTTTCAACCGTCACTTTGACGTTTGTCAAGTATAATTTAACCTAATATAATAAATGTCAAAATTTTAATGCAATAATATGATGTTATATTCTCTAAATTTGTGGTCGTAGAAAAAGTATAGTATGCAACTCGTTTTATAAACTTATTAGTCACTCTTTTATTAAACACTCGCTCCGCTGCGCTTCGCTCGTGATTAATAAAACTCGTGACTAAAATGACGTTTATAAAACTTGATACATAATATACTATTCACTTATAATACCATGAGTTGTCAAAGTTATGTCGAATATTTTTGCTATGGTATCACGAATGCCCATTACGCTTAGGTTCGATTAGGACGAGTGCGCTAGCACGAGTCCTAATCCTAAGTTTGGCTTTGAAATATTTGTTGAATAAATACTATGTTATCGGCACTGTAAGTTTATGTCAAATTCGAGGTTAGCAGGTTAGGTTTTGCTTTAGTTGTTACACAGATGAGGCAAAACCTAACCTGCTAACTTCGAATTTGACATAGACTTACAGTGCCACCAACCCAACATATTATTTATACAATACCTAATTATTTTAAAGCTAAGCTTGATTTCATTTTCGTTTGCTCACATGTTAGATGAGTTAGGACATTATGCCGGTAGTTAAGTATTTATGACCGAGCCAGTAGATTACTGTCGAGCCCGTCAGGGCGAGACACATGAACTAGTAAGACAATAAACCTGAATACCGGCTGTATGTCGTATAACATCTTTTTGTATACTGAACAAGAACCATTTTGATTATTGAATAAGTATCCTATAGTATATTGTATGTTAAGAGCTGAAAGTGCATTCTTGCCGCTTGCGCATGAATATTGCTGGTTGAGACGAAGTCGAAACCAGCAATCATGCAAAAGCGGCAAGAGCACTTTTAGCTTGAAACATACATACTATTTTTTCGACGACTGAGCATATTATTAAAGGAAAATATCAAATTTCATTTTATCGCAAGAATTAATTGACATTACTCGCGCAGTCTATTAGACATGTGACGCGATTATTTCGACAAATGACGGGCATTGTCAAGGAAACATTTGGACGTGGCTAGCTATTTTGTTCACGCGGAAACCCAAAACGCTCGGCGAGCGGAAAACGCAAGCTCAGCGGCAAATGTCAACTTTCTGTTGTCAAATGACAGTGAGAAAAATCTACTTTCGATGTCAGTCGTCGAAAAAAATATTTTCTTTCAAAATGCTGTGATTTATGTTATACGTTTGGCAGCACTGAATTGTATTGTTGGTGACACTGACAGTCAAATTCGAGGTTAGGTTTTGCCTCAATCAGTGCCAAAACTCAAAGCCTAACCAACTAACCATGACAGATCATGGCACCACCTCTTTGAATAACGCTTCCAGATGTAAGGAAACATTTCTAAAATCTGGTATCGCATAAGTGCAAGCAACGATGTATACAGTGCCGTGTGCTGTGATCGCAATCACTTCAGATTCGATTTCATTAAACTGAGATTACAACCAAAAACCATCGTTGAATTTTAGACCTTTAATATATAATATAGATGTTACATGTTGGAAGTACAAAGTTAATCTATTCTTAAATAACTAATGCATTCACACAATTGACATACATTTCACAATCATTACTAGTCATCACATTCCTCACATTCCGCGGAAACACAGCCTTTCAAACAACTCATTACGCAACCTATTACTAAGCAATTATAACATTAATATTTTTTTTCGTTGACGGCTTGTTTTTCCTAAAAAGGATGGATTAATAGACGTCATTAATACACTGTTTTTGATTAATACACTCTTTTTCATTAATTAACTGTTTTTTAAAAAAAGATGGATTCATAGATCTATTAATACACTGTTTTTGATTAATACACTCTTTTTCATTAATTAACGGTTTTTGTATTAATCAAATTTTTCGCCACAAAAAAAGATTTTGCGGTCAACGAAAAAATGTTGTAATCAACTCGTTTGTTAATGGGCGATTAATAATCTCAACTATTAAAGGCACTCACTCGCTATCGCTCGTTCGTGCTTTAAACAGTTTCGATTATTAATTGCCTTTATTAACACACTTGTTGGTTAAATAAATAATATACAGTGTGGTTAATAATATGTATGCTAGTCACACTACATCTCCCTTGGGGAAGAACAAAAATTTATTTTCCCCCATGAAAATATAATATTTTTTTTAATTATTGCTTATACAACTAAGAATTATACAACTTAACTTTATTCTTATGTACTTCTATCATTTTACTATCTATTTTAATTCCAAGATTTGTGGACTTAACATCTATTATTTCATAAGGTCCTTTAAATAAAGGTTCTATTTAATTTCCTGTCTCATTTTTTAATAAAATCTTATCTCGTATTCTATAATTTACAATATTACATTTCTCATCATATTTAACTTTCCTTTTCATATTAGCTTTAATTAATTTATCTTTTACATCATGGCATGCTTGTTGTAATCTATATTTTAATTCTAACGAATAATCATCGAAATTATATAATGGATCTAACTGATTTGAAACATTTGAAGGCAATTTACATAATTTTCCAAAGACTAATTCATAAGGTGTGTATTGTGTTTCTGTGTCCAAAATGAAATCCAAGAACTCCAACTTTTTGGATATTTTGAAATTTGAATTCCTAAATTTTCAAGAGCACCTAATGTTTGATGGTGTTATGCTGTAGACTGTAATTTATTAATTTTTAAAATTTTGCAAATGTTTGTAAAAACTGAAGCTAAAAATTCTGTACCCTTTTCTGTGATAATTTCTTCTGGAATACCATAACGCAATATAAAATTTTCTACAAAAGCTTTAGCAACTGTTTCAGCTTCTTTATTTGGTAAAGCGTAACATTCAACCAATTTACTAAGATCGCATTGTTAAGTTAAAATACACTCACCGGCACGAAAAACGGAGCACTGGCATTTTTTGGTTAGATTTAAAATTGTATCCCTTTGTGATGTTTTATTATTACATTTATTATTATACATTTATTATACATTTAACATTATAACATGTATAATAAATGTATAATAATAAATGTAATAATAAAACATCACAAAGGGATACAATTTTAAATCTAATCAAAAAATGCAAGTGCTCCGTTTTTCGTGCCGGTGAGTGTATATCGATTTTCTTCTAAATTTTCTGGTAACGGTCCTACAATATCTAGAAAAATTCTCTGAAAAGCACGTGACGGGGTTGTAGTTATTGACATTGGTTCTACATTTAATTTCGAATGTTTATATATTTGACACTCGTCACACCTTTTAACAAATTTTATTACGTCATTTCTTAATCCTGACCAAAAATAATATTTTTTTATATTATTATACATACGATTTATACCTGCATGACCTCCTGTTGGTAATAAATAAAAATCATTTAAAATTACTTGTCGCGTTTCTAAATCAATAATTTTGTGTACACTCGTTATAACAGATATTTGTATACCTGCACTTTTTATTTCATTGTGCTCTTTTAATATGCGGTTTAATAAAGATGAGGCACCTTTTTCATTCTTTATGATTACTAATTCTGGTATTTTATATTCCTTACATATATTTTTCATAGCTCTCACCGTTTCACGTAGTGAACACGATGAACGAGGGTTCTGTTTTAAATAAATTGTTTGCAATCCCGCATTACATATTAAATATTCATTATGATATACAATTTCCTCGTGTACTAATATATTTCGAAACTCTCGTTCTGTTATAAGTCGTAATTCGAATGAATCATGAGGGCGTTTCAACAACTCCACAAGACCCGGGTGATCAATTCGTTTCTTTTGAATTGTATCAATGTCGTCGCTTTCATACTGAATTAAATTCTTTGTTTGTGCACGTGTTATTGCATAAACCATACTATCTACCACGTTATTCATGTTTTTAAGTTCCTCTAACGAAATTTCTACTCGAGATAAAGCGTCTGCTCTCTGCTGCTACATTATCTTTTCCTTTTATATACTTTACCGTAAAATCATACTCTTCAAGTGCTAACCTAAATTTTATTAACCTACTAGATGGATTTGTCATGCCAAATAAATATACTAAGGGCTTATGATCGCTAAAAATTTCAAGGGATCTCCCATACAAATACGGTCTAAAATGTTTTGCTCCAAAAACTAGGGCTGCTAATTCTTTCTCTATCGTAGAATAACGTCTTTCTGCTTTATTTAAAGACCTGCTTGCGTATGGTATTGGTCTATCATCTTTATTCAACAATACAGCTCCTAATGCTACTCCTGAAACATCTGTCTTTAAAATAAAATAATTATTTTCTGAAAAATTTGGGTATTGTAAAATTGGTGGGCTTACTAAAGCATTTTTTAATGTTTTAAACGAATTTTGACAATTCTAATCCCAATTAAACGGTACACCTTTCCACTGTAATGCGGTTAATGGTGCCACAATGTGGGCAAATTTTGGAATGTACTTTCTATAAAAATTTGCAAAAGCTACGAATCTTTTTGTCTGATTAGCGTCTTTAGGAATTGGATAATTTTGAATTGCTTCAATTTTTTCTGGATCCGGTGAAACACCTTTTTCTGAAATTACATGACCTAAGTAAGCAATCTCTTTCCTTAAAAATTCACATTTATAGAGATTTAATTTTAAATTAACGTCTCGTAGTCTTTGTAATACTTTTGTAAGATTTTGATTATGAGTAATTAAATTATTTCCAAAAACTATTAAACCATCTAGATAAATAAAACAACTTTCATAATTTAGACCTGCCATAGCAATTGTTATAGCACGTGAAAATGCCGAAGACCTAATTTTTAACCCTTGGGGCAATCTAGTCATTTGATACTGTCCTCTATCTGTTGTAAAACTTGTATAATTCCTATTTTCCTTATCAAGCTCAATTTGATAATAACCTTGAGATAAATCTAAATGAGAAAAATAAACTGCTCCTGATAATGAATCTAAAATTTCAGTTATGCATGGTAGCGGAAATTTGTCATCTACTACTTGCTTATTTAGGCTCGATCCACACTATCGGGCTGCTCTCGGTTCGATCTCGCTCCGCTCAAATATTTATACATTGTTAGCAATGGGCACATTCACACTATAGGTAACGCTCAAGCTCAGGTCGCGCCCATTGCTAACAATGTATAAAAAATTGAGCGGAGCGAGATCGAACCGAGAGCAGCCCGATAGTGTGGATCTAGCCTTAATAGTCTATAATCTATAACAACTCGCCATTTTTGATTACCGTTTTGATCTTTCTTTTTTGGTACTATTAATAGTGGTGCTGATCATTCCGATCTAGTTTCTTCAATTATACTGTTTTCTAACATTGAATCAATTTGTCTATGTATTTCTTGTTTTTATGCTTGTGGCAAGCTATATGGTTTGACGTATGCAGGGTTTGAGTCGTCACGTATGCGAATTTTTTGTTTATAAATATTTGTTACTGTTAAAGGGTCTCTCTCAAAATGAAAGACATCAGCATATTTTGCACATATTTTTAAAATTGATTATTTCTCTTCTTCATTAAAGACGCAGTTTTTATTAAATCTAATAATTTTCATCAGACGATATCTGAGAAGTGCTAAAATTGCACATATTGTACTCGTTTAGTTTTGTTACTTGCGGTTGAAATCGTTCTACTTTTATTTCCCTATCGTTAACATTTAAAATTCTTACTGGTATCAAATTACGATGTGGCCTAACAATAGTACTTGCTACGTAAACACCTTTTCATATGTCGTCCGCTAAAATTACACCGTATTTATTTAAATTGGTCCAAATATATTTTATAACTTCACATCGGGCGAGTATATTTATTGAAAAATCATATTTTGTTTCCATTGGTAGTGTTACATTAAAATTTTGTATTGACAGGGGTAATTAAATTTTTTGAAATTTATTTGTGCTCTATATTTTTGTAAAAAATATGAACCAATCACTCCATGTATACCGTTTCGAAATTTAGCAATTACTAAAAATTTGTGGTATACTTCTACATTTTCTATTTTTAATAAAATGTTTGCTGATCTTACCGTATAAATTTAACCTGAAATACCATTAACTTGAATTCTTGTCGACGGGTCGATTATTTCATTTGTTGCTAAATAATTTTGAAAAATAACGCTGACCGATGCGCCCTTGTCGATTAAAAATAACATATTTTGAAAATTATATATAAAACGAATAAAATTTAAACCATCTACATTAAATATTGCTGGAGGGGCCTCGAAAAATTTTTGATGAATTTACATTATTTGTCAGTGCTTGCGTTTCACTCGTACCTGCACTAGGTTGACCTACTTGGCTTGGGTGGATTACGTTTACTTTAGCATTATTGTTGAAATTACTTTTTTGATTAAAATTACCTCTATTTCTTCCTCGAAAATTGTTAAACCTATTCTCGTTTCTTGTATATGAATTATTATTATAATTCGGTTTATTATAATTTCTGCTTTTATTTTGGTAACTAAACCTTCCACGTGAATTTCCAACAAAGTTATTTTGGTACCTACGGTTATTTCCTCTTATACTCATATGAAGAACTTTTGGACCATCTGCCTGCACGTAAATTTGTTCGTCCTAAGCTGCTCGAATAGCGTCACTTAATTTTGAATAATTTCTAGCTTTTATTATAGTTTTTATTTCGTCGTTTCGTAATCCGTTCGTAAAAGCGTTGATAGCAATTTTTTCGTTCGCGCTTTGTAAAATTGCAAAATTTTTGGGTTCATCTTGCGTTTGGGCTATCGTTAAGTCAACAAATAATTCTTCGATTGATTTTCCAAATTGCTCTATAGATTTTTCTAACTGTTTGGAATTGTGTAGTTTTACAGAAATCGCAACATCTGATTTTCGTGCAATGAAATGTTCACGTAAATCACCAAGTAGTGTTTTGACAGAGTCATAATTTTGACTTAAGCGAATTTTCGCATTTTGTGATAACCTAGTTTTTAATAGATGTGAAATTAACAACTTTTTACTATTATCATCAGCAAGCATGTCATGATATAACTGAATCGCGTCAATTAATTGTTTCGTCGTATTCTCGCGATTATCCATTACCGGCAACCAAGTTGCTGCAGTCTTCAGATCAAATTTCTCAGACATGTTTTTAGTGTCAGGGTCAGAAGAACTGCCTGAACTTGATTTTATTTTTATTTCGTTTGAATTGCAATTTTCTAACCTAGTTTGTAAAATATTCCTACAACCTAAAATTAGCTTGTTTATATCTGCAAAATAATTTTTTGCTAACACTACAATTTCATTTGAATTACTTCCTGTATTAAATTTCTGCCTAACTTTTTCAAGTTTAGTTGCAAAACTATATAATTTTTTAAGATTGTATCGTTTCGCTCTAAATTAAGCCCTGCCAAATTTAATTTAAATTTAAAAGCCCTTAATATTCGCGTTTTTACAACAATGCAACAATCGGAAGTTCCCATTGCGCTCGAACCTACAGAACCACGGCGATGCGCTAGCCGATCCTAAACGTGTTTGTAGCGCATCCCTTCTTCTATACGCGACGAGTTCCGAGTAGCCGACCGCAACATATAAATGGCAATCGCGCCGCGGATTCCAGGAGATTATTATCCCGACGGCGCAAACTTTGCTTCTCTAGGCCGAACCCGCGGCCTCCGCTGAGGAAAGCCTCGTGCCTTCCTCAGCCTGGCCACTCGATATTGACCCGGGTTTTCAGCCGATTCGCGGACCAGAAACATACCAGAAAATTTTGAGATTAACTCGAAATAGATTACCAGGTATCCGTTTAAAGACAAATTTGAATCAGCTCATATCTGGAGTCGAATTAAACTGCATTCAGATTTCTCGAGACCCCGCCTGACCGTTTAAATACAAAGATCCGTTCAAAATTCAAATTTGAATTGGTTTATATCTGGAGTCGGAATAAGCCGCATTCAAATCTTCTTGGGTCCCGTCCGACCGATTGTGTACAAATAATTTATGAATGGTTATCGTAGTAAGTTGGTTGTATTCATTTGCCGGCTTGGCGGTCCGTAGAAGCTTCTAAAATTTAATTAACGTTTTGTTGGGCTTCGGCATTCGTAAATTGAATTTATTGTACGAGGAATAAATCAGTTTCAATATCAAACACACTCGAATAAGGAAATGTAAAGATTCAGATTCACGTAAAGCAATAAGGCTAGTACTAAAAATTCAATTAAACGTACGTACAGTTGGGGTAGCGGGTAGACACTCTTCACGATCCCGGTGGAGATATATCTACTTCAGGGACGCGACCCTGCCCACGCGAGCCTTGGTTCTCTCTCCCATCCACAAACAAGAGAGAGAATCATGTCATTACCATAAATCCTATCTATCATACATTTAATCCTACCTACATCCTCTACATCTTCCAACCCGTCTGGCCAGCGTGGAAGATTAAGGATAATTACCCCTAAAGAAAATTGCGAGGTTAAAAACAGACGGAAGACCCTTTTAAAAAGGGCCGCCTCGTGGAATCTGGGGAAGGCAAAAATTCGCTAGAAACCAAACCAAAGTCAAACAAACACTTAAAACGATTCCAAATTGGATCTTATAACACCAGAACACTATGTGTGGGATATCGTTGGATTGAGTGAAGTGAGAAGAAAAGGAGAAGACCAAATTACTCTCACATCAGGACACCTATTTCACTACAAAGGAGAAGATAACTATTCATATGGAAGAGTAGGATTTATTATCAACAAAAACATCGTACCTCACATAATCCAAATAGAAAGCATATGCCCGAGAGTAATCTACCTTATTATTAAGTTAAATTCGAGATACAATCTTAAAGTCATCCAGGTCTATGCCCCAACTACAGAACATAGTGATGAGGAGATAGAGAATTTCTACGATGATATTAGTGAAGCTATTAAAAGAAAGCAAACTCACTACAATTTAGTCATAAGCGACTTTAACGCAAAGCTGGGAAAAAAAGGAAGACGAAAAAGAAACACATATTGGAAATTATGGGTACGGACAACGAAACGAAAGAGGAAGCAGACTACTAAACTTTCTACAAGAACAAAACTTGTTCGCAATGAACTCTTTCTTTCATAAAAAAGCACAAAGAAAGTGGACATAGATTAGCCCAAATGGGGAAATAAAGAACGAAATAGATTTTATAACAACAAATAGAAAAGAAATAGTTCACGACGTAAGTACCTTAAATAAATTCTCCACTGGAAGTGACCACAGAATGATCAGATCAAAAATAGTTATCAATATGAAAGCCGAGAGAAACAAAGTTATTCGTAAAAGGCCAAACAAAAGATGGAAAACTCCAGAAGATATACATAGATTCCAGCAAAGAATTAGTGATAAATTAAATATAAACCACGAAGAAATAACGGACATTGACCAATTTAATTCAAAAATAATAAATGCAATCAAAGATGCCAAAACTCACTGCTGTCCCAAGATGACAAACGAAAAGGATAAAATAAGCAACCATACACGAAAACTGTTAAACGAAAAAAGAAAGTTACAGAACAAATACAATATCAATATAACAGAGTTAAGACGACTAAATAAAGAAATAAATAAAGCAATAAAAAAGGATGTGAGAAAACATAATAACGAGGAAATCATGAGAATAATAGAAAATAACAAATCAATGAAAGTATTCAGACAATATCTGGCTCTGGGAAAGAAGAACATATGGAAACTTACAAATCAGGAAGGCAGAGTTACAACAGACAGAGATGAAATACTGTCAACAGTGGAAAATTTTTACAGCGAACTGTATAAAGAGCGCAAAATAACTACGCAGAAGAAATATTTGCCCAAAATAGTAAACCAAGGATCTGAAGATATTCCAAAAATAACTGTACAGGAAATTAAAAAAGCGCTTTCAGAAATGAAAAATAATAAAACACCTGGAGAAGACGAGATTGAAATAGAAGCCATTAAACTAGGAGGGAACGTACTATTAAATGCAATTAAAACACTATTCAATGAATGTATATTAAAAGGAACAACTCCATCGCAGTGGCAGAACGCAATTATTACATTAATACACAAAAAGGGTGACAATACATTACTAGAGAATTACAGACCTATTAGTTTATTGTCCCACATGTACAAACTGCTTATCAGAATAGTCACTAACAGACTTGATACTAAATTAGACTTTTATCAACCGTATGAACAAGCCGGGTATAGACAAGGTTATGGAACAAACGATCACCTCCTAGTAATAAAGAGTCTCATTGAAAAGTCAATAGAATACAACTTTTATTTTTGTGGACTATGAAAAAGCATTTGATAGTATAGACCAAACTAAAATGTTAGAGACACTCACAGAGTGTAGAATAGACCACCGGTACATAAATCTGCTCAAGAACATATACAATACTGCTACAGCTTGTGTAAGATTACATAAAAACACCAATAAGTTCAGAGTCGAACGTGGCGTTAGACAGGGAGACACTATCTCTCCTAAATTGTTTAACACACTGCTGGAACACATGTTCAAAAATCTAGACTGGGAATCCATGGGAATAAACATTGATGGAGAGAGACTAAACCATCTGAGATTTACTGACGATATTGTGTTGATTACAGATAGAATAGATGAGGCACGAATAATGCTAGAAAGCATAAATATTGCATCTAAACAAATAGGGTTAAACATAAATATTTCAAAAACTAAAATCATGACAAACCTAGTTCTTAGTGAACCGATTTTTGTGGATGGAAAACATATAGAGGAAACCACAGCTTATAAGTATCTCGGTCATGAAATCCGTATATCCAAAGACAACCAGACTCATGAACTCTTAAGAAGAATAAGTTTAACCTGGGCCGCTTTCGGTAAATTAGGATATGTTTTCAAATCTCGACTTCCCAATTGTCTTAAAAGAAAAGTTTTCGATCAGTGTGTTCTGCCTGTTCTGACGTACGGAGCCGAAACGCTCACACTCACAAAAAAATCAATAAATAAAATTCGGACAACCCAAAGAGCAATGGAGAGAAGTATGTTGGGGATTCGTTTAAGAGACAGAGTACTGTTGCGATCTAGGCATCTGGTTCGTGTTGTTAAGGTGACGATCGCAAACAAAGTTTATTGAGTTCATTATATTGGTTCATGAAGCAACACGCGTTTTATTTCAACCTCTATATATGAACATATTCACGTAAGAAATAACGCCCCAAAGGCCCCATTCTTACAAATGGTGACCCTGAACGTGTGATGGACATCATACCTCCCATCCTCTGAAGCAACCGGTTCCTGTGTGAGCTACCGCAGTTTTTGAACCCGTCTCCTCCAGCACATTGCGCTTGTGTCGTGCAGTCCCCTGGAGCTCATCTAACAAAAGCTAATGTAACTGCCATCAACTGTACAAGGCCAACCTACCAGCTGAGCTGGAACTCTTTGGAGCATACTTGGTTCATCTGCCAGACCCAAACCAAACTTGCCCGCGGCGCATGCCCATCTACACTCTCCACTTCTCCAGATCCAACCCGGATGCCTTCTGCCGCAGTGAAAACAGCCTAACCAAAAGCTAAGTGTTTACATCTATTAAGCTTTAAATGTCACTTACATTTAACTTCACCAGTATTACCGTAAAATAAACTTCAATCGGTAGTTTCTGGCACCCCCGCGAGACCTTATATGCGGTTCTCCTGTCAGTTTATTAAGTGTATTTACCAAAATTCTTTGCACATTACTCCACAACCGTCAAATGCTAGCTTTTAACTTGACAATTGTCAAAAGTGACATTTCAATGCAGCTTCGTTCGCGCTGCATATCGCAACTCATGAAAGTGCAATAACTATGTAATATTAAAACTGCTAAAATTGATCTTTCGGTCTTCTTCGAACATTTTCCTGCAACGCCCGCAGTCCGATACATGTGGACCCACTGCTGTTGATCGTAGCAGCATGGATTTTATGCTTTAATCTCGAACAAAGACCCTTTTCACAAAATTCTCCGTAAAACGGCTGTCTGTCTGTCTGTCAACGATTTGCACAGCCCCCTTCCGCTTTCGATGTTCTCACATCCATGGCACATGTCGACCAAGTGCGTCCTGCATGCATGCGAGTGCCCATTCTCACGTCGCGGCGTGCGGCGGGCACTGGATGCGCGTTCACCGTTCTTGGCACACATGCCTGCACAGACATCGACACTTTTGCATGCGCAGTTCCCAAGCATGCTATCTCCAGTTCTCATCCGCCAACTAGTTCGCGTGCCTCAGCCCCTTTTTCACAGCGGGCACTACACGCGCTTCAACGGATTTTAGACGTATCTGAAACACCACCAGCATACATGAACGGACTCCCTTCGATTTCATCCCTGATGTGCTTCCACAGCCCTCCTCAACAATATTCGCTGTGCACCACATGGAATCTTTCACGGTACCCTCCGTTCATCAAAGGTGGTATCTTTCCCGTGCAATTATGCACTGCCGTCTTATTGCGCTTTCGCTTTCGCTCATCGGCCACTTTCGCAGTTTCAACTGCAATCTGCCCTTGCTGCTCGCGTGCCTTCTTCACCTACACTGGTCTGGTACGTGCAGCAAACCCTTGTGCTCGGTCAATTGTTAACCTTCGCACATCCACAGTGGCGTTCGCAGCCTGCCGTCGCTGTCGGCATGCAAGCATGACCTACCCTGGTCCGTGCATGCAGCAGTAACTCGTGTGCGGTCTTGCATCTTCCCCGGGCACTGCCGGCCGGTCACTACGATATAACCTGCAAATACGCAAAATCAATCGTAAGCATCGGTTGCTTGCCCGAGAGGACACATGCAATGGACCTCGCACACTTCTGCAGTTGCGAACCTAGTTAAGTTTTGTTAAAGTTTGTCAACACAAATAACTACATGTAACTGGAAGGACTTACCGAGACAGTCAGTTTCATTCGGCTGACCCCGCCTACTTTTTAGATAAACAAAGTTTCCACGCTTCCATGTGTTTATTTGTTTGTTGCTTTTTATTTTTTTACTTTTTCATGCATGCTTGCCTTTTTTTATCTTTTCCAGCTATCATCTTGGAAGTAGAAGGAGACGCTCGATCAACGACCCAGACTCGTGTGACCAGTGGCAGTGCATGTGTAGTGTTGTGTTATTGTTTATTGTTACCTTATTTATTATTATCATTTATTGTTATTAGTTTTTAAGGATAGTTGAAAAGATCTAGGAGGTTTTGTAGCTAAATATAATCCTGTTACTCTCATACAGGGTTATATTAGTTTTCCTACCTGGCCTCCCTCCCTCCTTTTCTCTTTTTGGGGGGGGGGGGGGAGTAATGTTGCGATCTAGGCATCTGGTTCGTGTTGTTAAGGTGACGATCGCAAACAAAGTTTATTGAGTTCATTATATTGGTTTATGAAGCAACACGCGTTTTATTTCAACCTCTATATATGAACATATTCACGTAAGAAATAACGCCCAAAGGCCCCATTCTTACAGTTCAAACATAGAAATAAGACGTCGAACAGGAGTAATGGATGCAATACACCGAATTACCACGCTTAAGTGGAGCTGGGCCGGACATGTGGCCAGAATGAGAGATTGTAGATGGACGAAGCGTATGATAGAGTGGAGACCGAGATTAGATGCATATAGAAGTAGAGGTCGCCCTCCTACTAGGTGGACTGATGACATTAAGAGAATCCAATTTGTATATATTATGTGCGCCAGCGTGACTCGGTGGTTAGAGCATTGGACTGCGGCGCGGAAGTCTGGAGTTTAAATTCCAGATCGATGCCTGGCGGGCGGCCTACCCAGTCGCCTTAAATAATTGGGGACCTGCGTTCAAAAGAATAAGGGGTAATAATGCTGTTGTCTAATGCGTGATGCTCACCACATCACCACGTGTCGCTCTGACCTTCCGCCTTGCAGGCTTAGCTCCTTCATGGGGTGTTAGTGCCTCACCATTATTATTAAATATTATGTAATAAACGTGTTTTCTGCTAAGTCTTGTTTCTTTAAATCAGATAAAGTGTAAGCAATCAGGACCCTGACCTAAGTAAAAGCTACCATTCAAAACGGCACAATTAATAATGCTACAGACTTACTTTTCCACAATTAAATATAAACCAGAAATCATTGTAAAGCCCCAGCTAGCATTACAATGGCGTCCTCGAGCAGGAACAGAACTTTGACTGATTTAAAGAACATTTTCAGAAACCAGCCCGGTCTAGAACTAGAGCCGACACCCAAATATAATTACAAATTTAAATAAATTCAAATGATCGCGCGCCGACACACGGCCCCCTCCTTCGCTCCAGGATATTAGAATGTTTATGCGCTGATCGCGCACCCGGCATTCGTTCCAGAATGTTTGAATGCACCCTGTATGTTCTTCTTGAGTTGTATTCCGAGATACCTGCACGCCGACACGCGGACCTGCAGTTCTCCTGTAGGATAGCAACGAAAGAACATCCCTGTCCGCCAGCTAGGCATTTCGCTAGCCCTAGTTTGGCATCCGCATGTTGTATTTTTTTTGCCTGCTAGTAGCTCCTGGTGACAGCAATCTTATCTTGAAGCGTGATCTTGTCTCAGTGAACCCGGTTGACGGCAAGATATAGTAGGCTTAATTCGCTGAAGCTTGGATAAGAGTGTGCGGAAGAATATGTGTTGAAGCAGCAACTAAATTTAACCCGTTGAGAAAAAAAACTTCTCGCCCCGTGAACACGTCCCGACGAACCGGAAACCGAGCTCCAGGTGTTTTCGCGACCTATTCTTTAGCGGTAGTCCTTCGCTTTCCGAAGAGAAGGGCATGTGTAACGTTTCGCTCTAAATTAAGCGCTACCAAATTTAATTTAAAATTAAAAGCACTTAATATTCGCATTTTTACAACAATGCACGTTACAACAATCGGAAGTTTCCATTACGCTTGAACCTACAGAACCACGGCGATGCACTAGCCGATCAGCGCTACCGTTCGTAAAATTACCGAATACCCACAACAGATGCTGAAAATACCCGACTTTACCCGCAAGTGCAAAACAGCAGAAAACCCGCGAATCCAAATAATGTTTTTTAATGTTTATTATTTTAATACTCTATAACTTAATAAAACTCAAGTTTTAATTATTTTTCAGTTTATTATTAAAAATACAACATAAATCCTTTGAAGTAAAGAAATCTGGTGTGATATACGCACACAACTTCCTTTTACAGTGATTTCGTAATTAGCCAAAAATTTGATTTTTAATTTTTAAGCATTGTCAAAAATTTTCAAAAATAACAAATTCTACAGAAACCGTACAAAACTAATTAAAGAGCATTTATAATCACCCAGTATAAATTGAAAAGTGGTCACCCTACTTACACAGGTTGTCCATACAAATATCTAAAAACGTAATTGAGCATTTTTCCGAATCAACCCTTAAAGGTGCAACGGGGGTGAATTATTGAACCTTCCGTATCTCCTGTGTTTATTGAGTTACAACATTCGTGTTTGGCACATAGGTGTCTTCTTAAAATCTTTAGAAAGCGATTGAACGTTTTTTTTTTAAATTTTACCCCAACCGGACGTAAAGAGGGGTTAAAATTATTCATTTTTTTTTCAATGAGTTCAATTTAGAATAAAATGGGGTAGAAAGTTATTAATATTTATTTAATTTGGTTTTTACGTTTGAATTCTTGAAGAAATAAAGCAAAGCGTAGCTCCAGCTTCATAATACCCGAAATTACCCGATTTATTAAATACCCGCGTAATTACCCGCAAATGACTGAAATACCCGAATTTCGGGTAATTACCCGCAGATTAGCAACACTGTAGCCGATCCTAAACGCGTTTTTAGCGCATCCCTTCTCCTATACGCGACGAGTTCCGAGTAGCCGACCGCGGCATAGAAATGGTAATCGCGCCGCGGACTCCAGGAGATTATTATCCCGACGGCGCAAACTTCGCTTCTCTAGGCCGAACCCGCGACCTCCGCTGAGGAAAGCCTCGTGCCTTCATCAGCCTGGCCACCCGAAATTAACTCGGGTTTTCAGCCGATTCGCGGACTAGAAACACACTAGAAAATTTCGAGATTAACTCGAAATAGATTACCAGGTATCCGTTTAAAGGCAAATTTGAATCAGCTCATATCTGGAGTCGGATTGAACTGCATTCAGATTTCTCAAGACCCGCCTGACCGTTTAAATACAAAGATCCGTTCGAAAAGGGCACAATTAATAATGCTACAGGCTTACTTTTCCAAATTAAATATAAACCAGAAATCATTGCAAAGAACCAGCTAGCATTACAATATTACGAGTTACATGTTCCCTATTTAATCTCAACAGACAGGATATAATTACTTTTTAATTCAATTTATAAACTGTATTTACCCACTGCTTTACTTATACTCATTACTTAAATTTTACAGATAATTTAACTCACACGCATTCACTTCTTTCCACTTGGCTTCTTCGGGGTTACTTGGCATTATTTTCTTTATTTATGTATGGGCGTATTTTATTTCTTCTTAAACTTGTTCCATACTTTTTGAAAGATTATTCCGGATTTTCTTCGTTAGTCTTTTCTTATAGATTGACCAGCAGTGTGCTACAATCAACAAAATTACGGCTACAAAAGCAATTATACCAAAAAATTTTGCTACAGAGAAGGATTCGAGGTTTGAACCATTTCCATTTCCTGCTTGCGCAATGATGACTTCTTCCTTGGATTCGGTACTTCCCATTATTGATTCTTGGCTTTGGACACGTCTTCAAGGCGTGGCAACTGGAGGGTACAATTTTTCTCTATTTTTCAGTGTAGGCGTGTGTTGTGATTGTATGCGCTGGCAGGGTCGCCATGTGCTGTGATCGCAATCACTTCAGATTCGATTTCATTAAAATGAGATTACAACCAAAAACCATAATTGAATTTTAGACATTTAATATATAATATAGATGTTACATGTTCGAAGTACAAAGTTAATCAATTCTTAAATAACTAATGCATTCACATAATTGACAGACATTTCACAATCATTACCAGTCATCACATTCCGCAGAAACACAGCCTTTCAAACAACTTATTACGCAACCTATTACTAAGCAGTTATAAAATTAATATTTTATATACAGTGTGGTTAATAATATGTATGCTAGTCACACTACAGCCGCTGTGTAAAACTGGACTCCTGTGCACTCTTTTGTGTTCTTGCGAAAATAATCGGTCAAAATTAGATGAATAATGACCTGATTATATTGACATTAATTCCAAGTGGTGTACAGCTCAAGCAATTGTAAAATCATTATTCAAACACATCAGAAAATGTCAAATTTAAATGGAAACTATAGCATTCAAATTCAAAGTGCTAATATAATTATGCCAATGATAGTAAATTATGTTATTAGGAGTAAAAGTAATAGTTTGTGTGACGAGTCTTTATTTTTAAACACTCGATAAATAAATACATATTTCAAAAACTAAGATTATCGAGAATTGACGTCTACATCAGTTTCCGACAGCTAAGAAGGCCAATGTCAAAAATATTCGAAAGCTAATCAAGTTTTAAAGTACTTCTACTCTGCCGGCGTAAAAGTAATCACTTTTATGCCTAGGGATAGAAGTAATGCATTTACCTTGTCTGTCAAGTCACACAAGTTGTCACTTTTATGACGTTTGAAAATAAATAGTATTTTTATTCTACTGTATCGAAAAGCTATCTATTTCGGTAACGTTTGTCGTACTAGTGCCTTTTACTTTTCAGCTGTAATAACCATAGCAATAAAAATTAACGCTGTGTTTCCATTGGTCAAATTAAAATCACGTTGTCATTTAAGTAGAATCAGTAGAACAAAAAATTATGTATGTAACTCGTACGAAGGCGGACTTCTAAACTCGGCTTATTTAGGAGCCTCGCTCGCTGCGCTGCTTGGCCATAAACTGCGGCGCGTCCAAAAAAGATATTAGCGTTTCAGGGTGTCTAGACGACGAACAACAGGTTTTCTCAATTTTGTCTGCATGTTTGTCTGTGTGCATGTTGCCGGTATAACTCAAAAACTGTTTGTTGAAAGAAAATTATATTTTACATACGGATTATATGGCTTCCATCAGGCATGAAGTCGAAAAAATACGGTAAAATATATACAAAGTGAGCACCATAAGAAACTAAAATTAATCTGTTTATTATTGTTTTAACCAAGAACTGTTGCTTAAATGAAAGTAATGGTACGCACATACCTCGAGTTTTTACCCTTGACGGAAAAGGACATATTTTGGACCCAACATATACAGGGTGAGCACCTTAAAAATGATATTTTGTTTGCTTTTCACTTAACTGAGAAATAGATAAACGTAATAATTTGTATATAGCTTAGGCTTTACCTCTGACGAAAATGTGTCCCAACAGATACAGGTAAATGTAAAAAGAGTAAAAAAGGGGCAGCGCATAAAAGTACGGTGCGTTTAATGGAGCTGCATCGCAGAGACCCGAACGGTCCCGTATGGAAACGTGGGTCGAGCGTTGAGTTCGGATTCGCAGGCGCTGAAGTTTGACCCCCATCGCTGGTAATCTGGTAATGTTCTTTATTCGAAAATTGAAATACAGTCGAACCCCTATTCAGTGAACCCCTACTTAATGATGTTTTCTATTTAGCGATGATTTCATTAGGATTTTGATCTTCGGGCTAAAATGCGCGTAAAACACCTCTAAATTATGATGTTCAAATTCTATATAATGATGTTTTTCTAACAAAATTTTAGCCAAATACTTAGGAATACAGAGAAGGTTTTGACACAGTCTATACAGGGTGTTAATTAAGTACGTAGACAAACTTTAAGGGGCGATTCCTTAATTAATTCTAAGATAAAAAGTTTATACAAACATGGGATCTAAACGGCTTCTTTTTCAAAATACAGAGTGTTAAAGTTTAAACAAAAGTTTGTTTTTTCAAAAATTTGGAAAACGGCTAAAGGTATTCTAATGAAACATGGTGTAGGTTGGTATTTCATAAAGTGGCATTGTTTAGTCAAAATAAATTTAATTTATTTCCACCAGTGGCGTGCATCGGGGCGACCTCTGTTACCTTATTTTAGAAAAAAAGCTGGTATGCCACTGTTTTTTAGCCAGAAATTTTGTAGCTATTGTAAGATTTTTTGTTATCAAATAATATTTTTTAAAACTTCTTTAAACTGTTTTTTGAAAACAGAAGCCGTTTAGGTCCGATTAACGTCCAATGAACGAAATTGATGTTACAGATTTTTACGCTTTTCTCGAAAAAGGTTTATTCTATCAAAAAAATTAAAAATACATATTTTGTATAGTTTCAATGGATGAGGCTAAAAGACTTGTATTGGCTAAAAAACAGTAACGTACCACATTTTTCTAAAATAAGGTAACTGAGGTGGCCCCAATGCATGCCACTGGTGAAAATAAATTAAATTTATTTTGACCAAACAATACTACTTTATGAAATACTAACCTACACCAAGTTTCATTAGAATACCTCTAGGCGTTTGCCAGATTTTTGAAAAAAAAAGGTTTTTGTTTAAACTTCAACATACTGTACCTTGAAAACCAAGCTGTTTGGGTCCCATGTTTGTATAAACTTTTTATCTCAGAATTGATCAAGAAATCATCCCTTAAATTTTTTCTACGTACTTAATTAACACCCTGTATACAATATATGTTCATATAGACTGTGGTTTTGAGCAGATTATAAAATATGTACTTTAAAATTGGAGTTTTTTTAGAATTATTTACCTGTCTTTATCTTTACCACTACTAAATTGTTAAGCGGATTATAGGATTTCTTAGAAGTTTCTACAGTACAGGCTTTCATTAATGTTACTAAGAATTCCCTCCACTTAAATGCATAAATTGTTAAGCAAATTATAATATTCCTTAGGGGTTACTAAATGCATTCTAAATTTACATTTTTCAATTGAAATCGAGGCGTTCAAGTAACCAGTTGTTTAAAAATGGCAAAACGAAAGCGTTTGAGTTTTGAAGAGAAATAATTGAAACTGTTGGAAGATGTACAAAATGGTGTTAAACAGACAGACGGATGGATGGTTAGACAAATTTAAAAAACGGCACAAAATTAGCGAAACAATTATTAGATGCGAAAGTGCTACTGTAACTGATAAAAATGCACAAAATGGTTGCATTTTCAATACCGATGAAACTTGTTTATTTTCTGTAAATGTATACCGAACAGAACGTGGCTTTTAAAAACGATAAGTGTTGTGGAGATAAAAACAGTAAAGGATGAATTACAGTCATGATTGGGGCCAATATGACGGGCACTGAAAAACGAAGCTTCTTGTAAAGGCCAACGCGCACTTGGGCGACGCGCGGAGCAGCGCGGCGAAGAGCCGAAGAGCCGTGCTAACGCGCACTTGAGAGCCGTTTCTGTAGACAACCGGGTTGGTGTTAACCGAATATTTTGTGGATTTGTTTGTGTTCTGTAGCGTTAATAAATAAAATGGATAGCTCGGACGAAGATACTCTAATTGTCTCTTTGCTTTGTGAAGAAGCTAAAAAGCTGGAAAAAAAGAGAAAAAAGCCGTTGTCAACTCCGAAGTCCTTTTCGATTAAATTTCGACCAAGAGATCACTATGCAAAAAAACTGCGTATACAACACGTTTTGAAAGTCCTTTTTTTCATTCATTTGCTTGATTAGCTCGGGCTTCGCCCTCGTTATCAAACTGCAAATTCATGAAAAAAGTATGACTCAAAACTAGTTGTACAATAGTAATTTGTACAACTAGTTTTGAAAGGAATTGATCGAGTTAACTTGTCAACCAATGGCATTCTTCAATTTAAAAATAAACTACCAATCGAACGATTATTCTAGTGACAATATTTCGAGGAGCTTTATTTCAGCGATAATTTTTTCTGTAATGCTGAATGTTAATGGAGCGGCGAGGCAGAAAGTGAAGTTTCAGTTATTTTATAATTCACATTATTTTGATTTGTAGATTGTTTAAAAGAATGTTGCAAATCCCAATCATCATCATCATCATCATCATCATCACTTATAATAATGCAGAAGACTAAAAGCCGTGTTTACACAACTAAAAGTACTATGGTTGCGTTCCACCATTTCTATTTTCGGGTTTTTGTAAACAAACTTCCCTTAACTTTTAATAGCGATATTATCACAGAAAACAATTATTTGTTATGCATATTTCTTGTGTTTTTTAAAACTATTGACTCAGCTTCGAAGGAAAGTCCACTTTGGTTAATTTTCATATCTGCTCATTGAACGCTCCTAAACTTGAAGCCGCACGCACGCGCTAAAAAGGCGTGTCTTTAAAGATTAGGTTAGATAACCTACAAATTTTCAGATTTGGTTACGTTTTACAAAGTTGTGGTGTTGTGTAGTTAACGGCCAAGTTTACGATACATTCCTTGAAGCTGCCAAAGAAGCCGGCAGGTATTTTACCTCGCAAAACTTTGAACAATTACAAAATATTACATTTTAGGAGATGACAAGTTACTAACTGCAGAAGACGTAGACAGAAT
Organism: Agriotes lineatus; assembly: GCA_940337035.1. NCBI lineage: Eukaryota > Metazoa > Arthropoda > Insecta > Coleoptera > Elateridae > Agriotes > Agriotes lineatus. The sequence goes on along the minus strand of CALNHX010000963.1, from coordinate 135,458 downwards.
TGTAACATCTCAGCTGTCATTTGATGATTTGAAAACCATTAATGGCCAAGTTCAAATGTTCAAATACACTGAGCGACAAAAGTCTGGGTTCACGAATAATTTTTCCAATTTTACATACTGAAAATGGTTTCTGGCGCTTAAAATCTGATGTCAATGTTTACGTATCAACAAACTTCAGGTGGATACGCAAGAACACTTTATCAATTGCATGCATCGTGTTGGTAGATACAGCCTGGAAAGACACGTCCAATCATTGTGAGTTTTTCGAGTTACAGATATCGGCAGGCAGTCTACTCTAAAAATCTCTCTTGAAGAATACCAGGGTTGTGATTAAGGAAGACTTGACGAGGGCAAATCTACAGCTGTTACAAGAATCCCAAAAAATTGTAGGAAAGGGGAAGGCGTGGACATGCGATGGAAGAGTTTACGTGAACGTAAACAATTCAGTTAAAGTAATTAACATTTAACTTTCATCAAGTTATAAGGGAACCTACTAGAGTTGGTTTAAATAAAATGTCTTTGTTGGATGTGATTATTACATCGTCTTTAGCGTTAATTATGGAGTCGGGTGTGAAAAACGTAGAATTATCAGATCACGAACTTGTGTACTGCCACATTAACATGAAACTTCCTAAGTATGCCCCTGTGGCTCATGTATTTACAAGTTTTAAGCATTTTAATTTGAGTAAATTTAACGCAGACTTAGAAATGCTACCATTGCATAAGATATATTACATGCATGATGTTAACGATAAGGTTGAATTTTTTAACAATCAATTAATTAATCTTTTTAACGAGCATGCTCTATGGCAATCCATTACCTTTAAATATAAACCTGCCCCATGGCTGACAGATAACATTAAATTGTTAATGAAATTAAGAGATCGAGCGAAAAGTAAGTATATAAAACAACGAAATGAGAGTGCTTGGGATTATTACAAGCTGCTCCGTAATTATATAAACTTAGCAATTAAAAATTTAAAACAAGCTTACTTTCAATTTAAAGCTACTCATAGCAGCAGTAAAGAAATGTGGAATGAACTGAAAAGGTTGAATGTGGGTAGCTCAAATTCTAATAAAAAGAAAAACAAACTGATATCCCGAATGTAGATGAAATTAATAAGTATTATATAAATAGTATACCTAACTTGCCAGTTGATGAAGATTTATATAATTTTTACTCAAATAATGTATTAGTAGAAGCATTTTTGGAATTTGAACCTGTGGCCACTGAGGAAATTATAAAAATAATTAATTCATTAAAAAGCAATTCAGTAGGACCAGATGGATTAAATGCTAAAATGTTGAAGCTGTGTTGCCCTCACATTGGTCAATACCTGGCTCACATTATTAATACTTGCATTACGCAAAATGCATATCCTAATTTATGGAAATCTGCATTTGTAGTTCCCTTGCCTAAAGTTGAACGTGCTGTTGAACTAAAAGATTTCAGACCATTTATAGTAGGAGAGCTGGTGACATTTTTTGGTGATCATTTAGTTAAGGCCTATTTTTTGAGAGAATGTTGCTGGAGGCATGTATAAGTGTCAGCTGTAAGGATTCTCCTAGATAGCGGTATCGGAGGGAGGCAGAACACCCTAAATGTGCACTGTCAGTATATGTCAAATTCGAGGTGAGCCGGTTAGGTTTTGTGTCAGTTTGTGTCAAAACTGACGGAAAACATAACCTGCTAACCTCGAATTTGACATAACTTACACTAAAAAAGTCCATAAGGGGCGGCTGTGGAAATTGAAACATATGAATAATAGGTTGGTGGCATTGTAAGTCTATGTCAAATTCGAGGTTAGCAGGTTATGTTTTTCGTTTCAGTGACTTTTTGATAATTTTCATAACTGCTCAAAATCATATTGATTTCACCTAAAAATGAACTAAATGAATTAATAACAGATTCATCCATTTTCAAGTAAGCTCTATTCTATGTGTAATGGTTAATTTATACAGGGTCCGGCAACGAAGCGGGGGTGGAAGATATTTCTAAAACTATGAGAGTTGCATAAATATTGCGTATATAAAAGTTGTAGGTACTAAGGTGCTGCACATTACTAAAATAGTTTTGATTATACAGGGTGTCTCAAAAAAGTGTAGCGGATCAAAATTACTTTTTTTTAAATAGAATGCCATATATTTAGGTAGCTTAAAAGTTATGTATTGAAATACTCTTCATTTTCATATAAAGTTGTATGGGTCTAACGTCAACTGTTTTGGAGATATTAACAATTTTATGCAAAAAATTGCTGAACTTCAGGCGGCTGCTGTAAGCGACAGAAAACAATTGAATGAAGGAAAACGTTGCCAAAAAATTATGATTTTTGTAAACTATCTTTCAAGTGTAAAATGGTGGATCTGGGTATTAATGTTATACAGAGTGCTCAATATTTGCAAATTTAATTTCTTTTTTTTTCAAATGAAACGCCCTGTATATTTTTGTATTTTTGAAAAGCCCTTTTAATGAACTTTCTTTTGATATGTTACTTCATACCTCGTAAATTCCAACTGTTTTTCAGATATGCGAGTTTAAACATAAAAAACAATTTAAACCCCTTAAGATGCTTTATTTCAAGGGATAAAAAACAAACGCCTTTATAATAATGATTTAAACACTTGAATTCTTCAAACAAAAGATAAAACCAAGCTTAAAATACAAAAATTGAACCAGAACTCAAAACTAGAAATAACCAATACGAAAAAAGCAAAAAAAGCAGGAAAAAATTAAATCTGAAAATCGACCGAATTTTGAGAAAGGAAATGAAGTGGAAAAAGAAAGCTCATTAAAAGTACTTTTTAAAAATACAGGGATATACAGGGTGTTCCATTTAAATAAATCAAACTAATTATATTTGCAGATTATGAATTCTCTGTACAGCTTTAATACTCAAAGCAGGAAAGGAGAACTATTTGAACATTTAGTGTAATTACGTATAAGCTTTTGGTGTATTGGCTTTTCTTTTTTTTATCTGATTTAATTTGACCGTGGAATTAATTTATTCCTACATTTATCGTTTTTTTTCTTGTTTATAATTTTCTGTATCAACACTGACTGAATTTATATTTTCTAAACCTGGTTTTGTGTTTTTATTTTTAGAGAGATCATGCGTTTAAATCACTATTTTAAGGGCGTTTGTTTTTTATCCCTTGAAGTAAAGCATCTTACGGGGTTTAAATTGTTTTTATGTTCAAACACACATATCTGAAAAACAGTTGAACTCAGAAGTATGAAGTAACATATCAAAAGAAAGCTCATTAAAAGGACTCTTCAAAAATAAAAAATATACAGGGCGTTCCATTTGAAAAAAATATCGAAATTATTAAATTTGCAAATATTGAGCACCCTATATAACATTAATACCCAGATCCACCATTTTACACTTGAAAGATAGTTTACAAAAATTATAATTTTTTGGTAACGTTTTTCTTCATTCAATTGTTTTCTGTCGCTTCAGTCGCCTGAAGTTCAGCATTTTTTTGCATAAAATCGTTAATATCTCCAAAACAGTTGACGTTCGACCCACACAACTTTATATGAAAATGATGAGCATTTCAATACAAAACTTTTAAGCTACCCAAATATAGGGCATTTTATTTAAAAAAGTAAGTTTGATTCGCCATACGTTTTTGCGACACCCTGTATAATCAAAAATATTTTAGTAATGTCCACCACTTTCGTACTTACAACTTTTATATACACAATATTCATGTAACTCTCATAGTTTTAGAAATATCTTCCACCCCCGCTTTGTTGCCGGACTCTGTATTTATACAGTACAGTAAACATTGCGCTTCCATACTTTGACCAAAATTATTTAAAAAGCTATTTTTGTCAACTACACGGAAAAATTGCATGTTCAACACATTGGAAAAATGATTCTTCCATGTTCATGTAAAACTTTTACATTCGCTGGAAAACTCTCACTTTTCTTAACTTGTAGAACAATCTACTATTAATTCACTAGCGATTTAAGAACAACTCGCTAGCATATAAACATTATAAACAGTTACTTATGGTTGCTATTATAGAGTTAATAATAATAATGTCAGTTTAAAATGACAAAGAAATAATTAATCGAGTTATTTAACAATAACAGTAACGGCGTAACTGGAGACTTGAGTTACCGCATTTATATTTTTATGACGCTCAACGGCTTAAACCTGAAAAGAAACACAGATTGCAAGCAGCTGAAAATTATTTCGGTGGCACAAATAATTCTCACATATAATCTCATAAGAGTATTAATTCTTTCCTGATTTTTTTTGACTGCATCTAACAACGTCGTATTAATTAGGACGCCTTCCAGAGGCGAGCGTTTCCTTTCCAGAGACTTTCCATTTGAAAATATATTTTTTGGAACTTTTCCTTACTGCCAATCTCTAGCGTGCTTTTAAAACTTTCTTTAGTGCAACAAAAGTTATTACATTTGTCGTACATTTTAAATGCGGCATATGCCGCGGGTTTCAGCTAGTAACCTATAATTCATCAAATATCATGTCTGCTTAGAAACACATAAGCCCCCCTGTAAAGATAATCCTTTGCCAGACGTCAATCAAACGAAACAAATGTTGCAAGCCACAATTCAGGTCGCAGCATTTTCTACGAATTTTAACGTTAAATGCGTCATGGATTTGTAGTAAATTTCTATGAAAATGATACAGTAGTTTTAAATTTAAGACGAAATAGATGTTTCTATGTAAAACAAGCATTTATGATTAAAAATATACTGCTCAACACATGAACTGGACCACCCATAAAAATTTTATTATTGATTTTTATTGATTTTACGACAAAAAGTCATTCTTTATAAAAAGTTCTGCTTTCAAGCTTCAACGAAAGACAAGAAAAAAATTCAATTCTTGAGTTTAGCGTCTGTCGGAATACATTCGGAAAACTTCGTAAACCCCAATTCCGGTCACTTGGGTCGCAAGGTAACGCGCACTTGGACGAAGCGCCGCGCGGAGCGGCGCGGCGCAGAGAAAAATATTATCTGGCAAGAATTCCGCTAGGGTAGCTTCGCTGCGCCGCGCCGCGCTTCCGTCAAGTGCGCGTTGACCTTAATAGGCAAAAGTAAAAATCATTGATGTTTTAAAGGAGTAAAATCTTTAGAAGTTGATTACGATTTTAATAAAAAGGCGTGGATGACCAGTAAGATTTTTGAATAGTAGTTACTAAAATTTGAAAAATAAATGGGCAGGGAAAAACATAAAGAAGCATTAATTGTAAATAACTGCCCAGCCCACCCTGCTTCTATAAAGTCAAAATTTAAAACCGTGGAGTTGATCTTTCCTCGAAACATGAGGTCAAAATTGTAGCCGATGTACCAAGGTATTATAGAAAATTAAAAATTTCATTACCGTATAAGAATTTTTGAAATAAACTATTTTAGCCGTAAAGAAGAAAATAAAACCACATACAAAATCATTAATCTTCGTGTGAGCATTTCAGAATTATCGAAAGTATGAGGATTTGAAGTGACTCAAGAGACAATCAAAAACTGTTTTGGCAAAGCTGGTTTTACCCCAAGGTTGTCAAACTGGGATGAGGAAGAAGACATACAATTTATTATCCGAATTAAAGAAGACGTGGGAGCGCCTTAAAGTTTTAGACAACGTTTGTGATCAAGTCGAGCTTGATGACTTTCTGAACGTTGATGAAGGTGTATTAATTGTGTATTAATTACCAAATACCCGGACGACAATGAAATTTTAAATAGCGTTTGTAAAGAAAATGAACAAAATTCCAGTGACCATAAAGAAAAGGGTGAAGTGGATGATATAGTAATTACTAATTAATAATTCTACCGAAACCGAGATGATCAAGGCATTTGAAACAATTCGACGGGGCTTTCACTGACAAGAAAATGTTTCCGAAGGGGTATTTAATGCACTAAATAAATGTGAAACATATTACGAACACAAATTAGTTTATAAATGTACCGTGCAACAAACACTTGATAGCTACATATTTTAATGCCTAATATCGAGAGATCCAAAAAAAACTGTTCCTCAGCGGGATGTGGAAATTCAACTTATGACTAATATGTTGGTGGCACTGTAAGTCTATGTCAAATTCGAGGTTATCAGGTTAGGTTTTGCGTCATTCTATGTCATAACTGACGGAAAACCTAACCTGATAACTTCGAATTTGACATTGACGTAGAGTGTCACCAACATATTGTTCATACGTTGAATTTCCACAGCCCGCTGAGGAACAGTTTTTTTGGATTTTTCGATATGCAATAAGCATAATATATTGTCAATTAATAAGTTTCTTTCATATTTTACATTAAATACTTTTTATTGTTACATTTAAATTTGTGTTTTATTTTTGAAATATAAATTCTATATAGTGATGTTTTTGTGGGGATTTTTGAACGACACTATATGGAAGTTCAACTGTAATTCGCATTACCAAGTGTTTCTTTTTATTGCTTCAGTATTATCAGAAACGTTAAGAAATGATACTTTTACCACTAGTTCCTTTGATTTTTGAAATTGTTTAGTGTCATAAATCCACATGCGAAGGGAGTTCCGAGTAATAGACCAGTCGTTAGGGATTTTTTACTTACATTAGCTGTGAATAAGTTAAATTTTTGGACACACGTATATTTGGAGGTCCTAAAATCACCATCACATATTTTTCTGACAAAAATGGGCGCGGCATTTTTCCAAAATAGCGGCTGTAGTAGACGTTGCCGTTATAGCTCACTTACCATAAATCTAATGGTTAAAATCGCTGCTAGAAAATATGTAGAGGAGAAAATTTACTATAAAAAAGTATTAAAGACTTTTTCTGTCAACTCAACGGTTACTTGTCAAATGTTCTAGAAAGAGGACGACGCCTTACTCTTTTGAGACTTGACTATTCTAAAATATAGATAATTCATTTAATAACTTTTGAAATATTATTTTAGCGATGAGTCATTCATTTCAAAACTTTAGCTACACAGTCAACAATTGATACTTAGTAGATAAGAAGTACCATGTAATCGACAACTTTCATCCTCTAGAGCAGCGTTTCTTAATATTTTCAAGGTTTAAAGTCAACCTACATTTTTTTAACCCTACATTAAAAAATTCTGAGGAAAAATATATGTTATTTAAGCATTGATTTCATGCAATATATATTTCTTTCACGTAGATCTGGCCATTCGTATTTGAATATAATCAAATATACAAAAAAAACAGGTTTCTTTCCATTCATTCCATAAATAATGGACAATTTTTCCTGTTGTTTTTTTTTCAAGAATTATTATTGCATTTATACATAACCTATTTTTTTTTTATTTTTTGAATGTGTAGTTTTTTACTGCGACGAAAAAAGTTGGAAAACTGAGCATAATTTCATTGTATTTCAAAGCCGCTCGTGAATCAACGTCACAAAAAAAGCGTTTTGGTCAATATTACACTCCTTTATCTAATAGACGTGTCTGTCCGGGACGCTGGTCTGTCCGGGACGCTGTTTTGTCTGTCCGGGACGCTGTTTCAGCAGCCAAACCGTAAGAGATAGAGAAAAAAGTTATTAAAGTTATATGTTTGGAATGGTCATGTCAGGTCAGGAACCGAATTTCAGTCTCTAACACTAATTATTATCTTAATTATCCTAATCCTAACTTTTTAGGTTAGATTCTAGGCAAATTTTATCAAGGCGAATGCGACTGGTAGTTTGCTACCAACAATGACGTCATATACGTACGTGTGGTGAATACGCGTTCTATTTGCAAAACGGTCTTTTATGTTTTATTAAATGAGGCATTTGTCTCACTGGACTGCTAGTATTATTCTAAGTGAATTGAATAATGCTGTCCATTTTCATAAATAATCAAAATTTTTGAATAGAAATATTCAAATTTCTACCTCAGTGGAGAGTGGCGGCACCTTAATCTTGTGGCGTGTCACAGAAGCTTCGACAACTACTGCCGTGCTACTGCAACAACGTTTGTTCTATTCACCGTAAGATGGCGGAAGTGCTGGAATATGAAATAGAAGACAGAGCCGACGAATAATGTTCCGTTAGTTCGTCGATTTTTAGATTTAGCTAGCGTCATCAGTATTTTGACAGATTTGGTTGCAGGTCGGTCAAAGTTATACTTGTAGATTCTCTTGAATAAAAATCAGCAGGGTGTTGAGTATTGCATATATTACTGGTGTTAGTGAGTTTAATAAGAATAGAACATGCCGCGGCTGTCTCAATTCCAGAAGAAATCTCGACGAGGATTGCATTTTAGGCGGTATGTACGAACATTTTTATTTAGCTGTAGCCGCCTTGCTGTATAATTTTTAGAGGGGCATCTAAACACGTGGAGTAAAGGCCTCACCTTTTAAGCCTGTCACACCATTAGTTAGGTTGACAAAGTAAACTGATCAGTCTGTTTCAATATACGCCGAGTTAGATCAAACATTGAGGTTAAGTGGCCGCCATCTGGTGGTCAGTAGTATAACGTTCCGTCCGAGATTCTCACCAACTGAGGATTTCATAGCTCTCGGTCACGGTCTAAGATATTCAGGTTATTCGACTGGGATTTGTAGGCATACTAAATTTTGTCCTCATTCACAAATATTTCGCTAGATGGCGAATGTGTAATAGTGTAGGTAGTGTACCTGTATAATACTTTAGTAAGAGTAGAGCAAACAACGAAAAATTTTGGATCATTTTTTCATGGCTACCAAGATTTAATGATATATTGAAAAACAAGGTTGGTAAAACTGACACACGAGTTGTCAGTTTCATCAAATTCGAGGTTAGCAGGTTAGGTTTTGCGTCAGTTTTGACACAGACTGACACAAAACCTAACCTGCTAACCTTAATTTGATGAAACTGACAACTCGTGTGTCAGTTTTACCAACCTTGTTTTTCAATATATCATTAAATCTTGGTAGCCATGAAAAAATGATCCAAAATTTTTCGTTGTTTGCTCTACTCTTACTAAAGTATTATATAGGTACACTAAGTGTAGGTAGAGTCCCTGTATATAGGTTACTAAGAGTTGGGCAAACAACGAGATACATTTTGATTGGTTTGGATCACTTTTTGCAAGGCATGTGTGATAAACGTGCCGTTTTTACATATTTTGTAACATGTTACGACCGATAGTTGCACACATTCAAATCTAAATCTTAACTAAATTGGACTTATATTCATAATAGTCGGTTCTAGAGATCCTAAGAATGATCAATACTCTGAAAACTCTCCCATCAAAGGCAAGTTAGCAAGGTTGGTTTTCATAACCTCTTTGTTCGACATATGTCAAATATCTAATTTGGATCAAAAATGTATGTCAAATCAGGCTCTTTGCCCAACTCTTAGTAACCTATATACAGGGACTCTAAGTGTAGGCATAGATATATCCATGAGTGTAGGCCATGGCCACCTTGAACTATATTTACGTAAACAATAATGGCGTACAAAAACGTCAAATATTAACGTGAAATGAAATCATATTTCAAAACTGTTTGAATCCTTCGAAATGGAATCGACTCGTGAAAAAACGAGGCTATCTAGAGCTGCAGCATCAACTATGTGGTACAGAAGATAGCGGCGCATTAAAAATATGGAAGATAGCGGCCCAACACATAATAAGGTTATTTGTAACCAGGGGCAGAAAATCGATGCTTTGGAGCAACAATTTGTGTATTTTTTTGTGGGTGAGGTTAATCCTGAAGATACCAATGTTACATTAATTAAATTCTTTCAAGATAAGCAAAATATCGGAAGTTTCGCTGGCAGCAATCGACAGAAGTCATGGCCTAACAAAGAGCTGGAGCTCCCAATCCCATAATTGTAAAATTCATCAATTACATTAGGTAACAAATTTTTAGGGCCAAAACCAAGCTCAAAGGAAGCCCTTTTTCGATCAAAGAAGACATAACTGTGATTAGATTAACCGTTTTGCGCTCTGCACAACAAAAACATGGATTCAGTTGACGGTACCATATTTATTAAGTGCGTTGGAAGGATAAATATGTAGGTAATGGGCACGATTTATTAAATATCGCTATAATATTGTGTGCGGTGACTGAATTGTGCGCTGGTGCGGGGTGCAAAGGACAAGGGTGAGAGCAGCAGAGGCGAGAGGTCAGAAGGTACAAGCTGGCAACCCTTGTGAGGTGTGAGCGTTATTTTATTCACCCTTCGTTTCGGCGTGAAGGGAAACGAAACAAGTGTGAGAAGGTGGAAAAATTGGAACAGTGACAACAGCCCGTTTGGTTCAAGAAACTAATTGGCAACAAAATCAGAGGGTAATCTACAAAGACGCCACAGGTGGACGCGACCGCCAAATCCACACATGTTTCCGCCATCATCGCCTAAGCCCAGCCTTTGAGATCTCAGCAACGCCACCGTGAACGAGCTAAATGGACAATACCAGTGGTTAGTGCCCATATTTAAGAGCTAATATAGCATAAATCTAAATTACTAACCCTTAATGAAGTAGATTAGTATAATATCAGCTAATGATTACGGAATTAGGGTCGATTTAGTTACATGTATGCTGTAATTGGTGTTTTTATAAATTTTTAAGCGTAAAGGCTTTTTATTTATTGCTGTCTCCCATCGCCCCATTGCAGTAACCTGAATCGCCCTGAGTGTGGTCTCAGATGCCGAAAGTGAGCTAGCAGCCGAGGTAGGTAGTTATAAATAAAGCTAAGGTAAATTTAATTAAATAATAAAATGAGCTAGCGTTTAAAACGCACAGCTACAAGTAGAGTGTGAAACCTAGAGGATAGTTTTTCGATTTGTTGCTGGGTATGCACAGTGCTTGCGACAGTTTTTGAACTTTCTTTTTCTTATTATAAATTACAATAATCTTGTTTCGGTCTACTGCAATTTATTTAATTGTTAATTGGTACCTACTAAATTTTTATACGTGTGGTCATTTTAATGTAAGATCTTGATCAGCCAATTTTCTTAATTTTAGGGATTTGGTTGTACTGCACGATTTATTTGACTGAACTAAATGTGAGCGGATTTAATTTAGTTTTAATTTGGGTACCCGTTTTAAAACCTTGAAATTTTGAAATTAGGCAACACACAGTCCAGGTGCAAGGTGACTGAGTTACTAATAAAATGTTTTATGATATTCTGGGGGTTCAATCACCACATCTGGCGGGTGGCCCACCCAGTTGCTTTAAATACTGGGTACCGAAACCATAGTTGTGGAAGTAGAGAAAGTAAGGTAGTCGTCAAAGGCATGATGCTAACTATATCACCCAGTATACCGTTAACGTGTGCCAGATTGACTGGGTTTCGGAAAGAGATATTTCGGCAACCCTGACTCGCTGTATCTCGGGTCATATTCCTACGTGTGGAATGAAGCGCCGTGAACTTTACTTTACTTTTATGCTATTCTGAATTGTAGACTCCTGTTTACTAAACCGTCTCCAGATATAAAAAAAAGCAGCAACGTCATTTGAATTTAAGAATTTTTTGAAATAATTTATGATTCAGAATACCATAAAACGATGTATACAGCTCCGTTGCTACCAGAACTTTACCTGCTGACACAGATAACAAGTTCACTATCGCTTGCTTGCTAGATACCGTGCTTGCACCCAAAGTTCTTAGTAACGGTTTTGCAATGTACATTAATTACTCTTATATTATAGATCAAAGTTTTTAAATCGTTTATACTTCAGAGCTTTCTTGCAAGGATTTCTTATAATATTCACTCAATGTTAAATATTTATTCAGTATCTGAAAAATGGTAGAATACCCACTAATAATTAGGTATGATAAAAGTGAACATTAAATGAATCGCGTTTTTGAACAAAGTGTTTTATCGTAATTGTACAAATTGTATGGTACTTTGTTTTTCAGACACTGGGTAAAAATGATTTTTAATGCAATGACAAATGCAACAATATTTCAAGTATTATTTGTTATGAAATGTGTATTATGATCAATAAGTTTTCCAAATATGAGATAGTACATCTACCACTGGAAAGTTGTAATATTTTCATTTATGTAAAAATATTAGTATGTAATAAATCTTTCTTTAATTTATTATAATAAATAAACTTATTTGACTTTTATTAGCCTTTAATGCATAGTTAAGGGTTAATATTTATATAAATTATAATATTTTTAATAATGTTATTGTTCATAATTATATTAATTATTTTATTACATATTATAGTACATTATAGGGAGTGATTCAAAATTCAAGAAACACAAAATATAATTAACAATTTAATTATGCAGCAAAGGCAGATATAAACAATAATGACATCCTACAAATATAAACATCAATTAAGTGACATATGAAGCGACAATATGTGACAAATGATTATATAAAAAATATGAGTAGTTATTATCTACAAATCATCGTTCAGAAGTGTTTGAACCCTTCGAAATTGATTCACAGCGTGAAGAAAATGAGGATATCAAAAGACTTGAAACTTTTTCACAAGTAATTTATTTGCAACACTTTGCTACACTTTCAACAATAAGCAAAACAGTTCATTACAAAAGTTTAGTGCAGCACTTTAACAATAATATGAGAAAGTAGTTGCCCTTTTGGCCCCTTCCCTTCTGATTTCACTTATCCAATTTAATTGTAATAAATACATAATAATATATTGTCGTTTAACAAATTCTGTTTGTCAAGGAATAGATACATTGCCCCTAAACCTCATATGCATTTTTAGGTTCGATTAGGACGAGTGCGCTAGCACGAGTCCCAATCCTAAGTGCAATGGACATGAGTAGTGATACCACCAGAAAAATATTCTACTTAACTGTGGCTAAGAATGGCATTCGAGGGACTATTCAATGAACCAAGCTACTTTTTCAAATTAGTTTTCAGTAAATCTAGCAACAAACTATGCAATTTCAATTTCAATCAGAACACTAATATTGAGTTTTTCTAATAAAAATCACATTTGTTTAAAATAATCAGAAGTGATACTATGTATAAGTACTTCGATATTATCGGGTTATATGTAGATAACTTGTTGCACGATAATAAAAGAGTGTCAGTTTGACAAGTTAAATAGTCCGACTGCGTCAGCGGGAGAATTATTCTGTCAAACTGACATGATTTGTTATTGTGGAGGAAGTTTGAGACGTATAACCTGTTCGAAGTACGCATTGTATTCGATTTGATTATTTTTTGAGTAAATTTCAATATTAGAAACAAATAAATATTTTATTAGCAGTTCGATTTGTTTGTATTAACCTAGCTGAAAGTGATCTCCATGAAAACAACATCAAGTTGACTAAAGTTATGTATTGCGTTGCCTATTGAAGTTACTCTAGTATAATCGATTTTGTATAATCGAAATTATACAAGATAACTTAACTAAATCCATCCTTCTGATTGGTTGAGATGGCTACGAAAAAAATAATCACTTGAATACCTTCTAGGAAGATATATCCGCTTGATATTTTTTTGATAGGTCAAGAAACGTCAAATTCTGGATTTTCATGGGCCACTTTTCAACAGATCACAAGTGAATTGAATACTCAAGGGTAATACCACAAGCAGTGGATATACGAGGTACGTACCAGAATTGCGTGCCGTTGTGCTGTAAAATCAAAACTACTTATGTGATAAGGAAAATGTATTTATTATTTTTCAACATAGTCTCCTCCCTTATTCGTACATGATTCCCACCGCTTTATCCAATTTTCGTAGCACTCAATAAACCTTTCTGCAGGAGTCCTTTTGAAGTACTGATAAATAGCACTTCCTAATGCAGAACGTGATGAAAAACTGACTCCTCGGAGCGAATCCTTAAGGTTTGCAAACAGCCAAAAATCACTAGGCGCTAGATCTGGCGAATACGCGGGGTGAATGAGGGTTTCGATTCCATTTTCTAAAAGAAAATCTGTAACAATTTGGGCTTTGTGCGGTGGAGCATTATCCCAGTGCAAAATGAAGTTTCCACCAGTCAGATGAGGGCGGAGTTTATTGATTGCCGGCAGCAAACCATCACGCAAAAGATCACGTGTATATTCGCCAGTTATTGTATGACCCTTAGGTACAGGATGTGCTAAAATTAGACCTGCTTTGTCCCAGAAGATGGCATAAAGAACTTTGTTGTTTGATGGCACTTGCTTGAATTTTCTTGGTGGGGGAGAATCTGAGTGTTTCCACTGTTTTGATTGGCGTTTCGTTTCAGGATTGTAATACGGTATCCAGGTTTCATCCATGGTTATCACATTATTTAAAAAAGTATCCCGACTTGCTCGATTTCTTGTCAATAAGGTTTGACAAACGTCCATTCGAGCCTGCTTTTTCTCGTCAGAAAGCATGCGAGGAACCCAGCGTGCACTAACCTTGCTAACCTTTAAATGATCTGTTAAAATTCGCTGAATAGTACCGTGAGAGAAGCCTGTACGTTCAGTCATTTCATCAATAGTCAGCCGTCGATCTTCCATTATCAAATTTTCGATTCTGTTAATGTTTCCAGGCGACACTGCTGAAATTGGCCTTCCAGAACGCGGCTTGTCTTTGGTGGACCGTCTGCCTGTTTTAAATTCTCTTACCCACTTACGAACGGTGTTGTCAGCGAGAGCAGTGTCCCCACAAACATCTTTGAGCTGCTGATGAATCTCGCTCGCTTTTTCGCCACGTGCTGATAAAAATTTTATCACCGCTCTTTGCTCGTCTACACTAAAATTCATTTTTTAAGGCACACTCAAAAGCTCTTCAAGTTGAACACGCTGTAACTTTCGTAATATTACAGTAATAGTGACGCGCTTTGGCATATCCAAAGACAACATATATAGATTTCATTTGTTATGACACTTGCGCATTAACCCAGCCTACTTTCTGAAATACAAGCAAACGGCACGCAATTCTGGTACGTACCTCGTATTTTTGACAAATATTTTGTCATTTCCATGTAAATTATTGCGTTTAATGGAAATGGCAAAATATTAAAAAAAAATATATCCACTTCGAGTGGTATTTGGGACGACTATTTAACAATATTAATACATAACGATTAACTTTATTGAAAAATAATCCAACAATTAATATAATAATTATTCATTCTCAATTAAATTCAGCGGAATACTTCCAAAACACAACATTTAAAATTTTTTATAACAAGCCACACAGTTTGTTGGGGTTTAGTGCTAGGTAACCTAGCGATATCACTAAGGACAGAACATCGTTGCTAAGCGATACTTCGCAACAAGGCTATTTATTTTTTGAGTGCGTACATTGTTTTGTGAATATTTTGCATGGTGCCCAATATTCAGTGATATACTGCTGTTATTGGTTGAAAAAAGCAAATGTCGGCAATGTGATTGGTTTATATGTTATAGTGTTGAATAGTCTACTATATTTTTTATACCATATGACAAACATGCATTTTGAAGTTTTTGGATCTTTGATTTATCTTGTGAATCAATACAAAATTCTTACAACACAAATCACAATAATCAACCAGAGATAACACCATACTGTTACATAATGTGGCTTTGATATTAATGTTGAATACAATTTAAGAAAGTAGTTTTTAAATTGCAATAAGCTCTGTAATAGCTATCTACGTTATTAGACCGGTAGCAAAATTTTTACGGCCGCGCCAATACTTTACAGGTCTCGCCCTACGGGCTCGACCTGTATGTTTGGCAAGGTCATAAAAATGTTGCTACTGGTCGTATATCGTATAAATTTTTTTAGGATACTGCATTGGTAACTAGCGTTTAGATTGTTACAAACGAGTCCGGTAGATAAAATTTACCGGCCTAGACCAGTAGTAGTTGACAACGGCCGGATCAAACTTTTTTCTACCGGACTCGTTTGTAACAATCTAAACGCTAGTTACCAATGCAGTATCCTAAAACATTTAAATGGGTTTTTTAAAACAAAAATTTCATTCAAGGATTACACCCACATTTTTAATGGTATCTGTAACAGGTATTGTATTATTATTTATTGTAATACTGACAACTGCTAGGTAATGTTATTGATGTGTGGGTTGTATAATACTCCAAATGCATACTTACAATTTTTAAAGGGCGATGCTTATCTATAATTGTTCAATATCGTCGGAAGTAGTTAAAATTGTATATGAAAAAACATTCATAAATAAAGTGCCATTATAAACCTCAACAAAAATCTCATTTATTACATAATCAGAAAATCAAGTTTTGGAGACAGCCAGCAAGATAAATGAAGAATCAATAATGGTTCCCCTGAAAGCATCAAAATTGGCAACCAGTAAACGTGTCTTAATGTGAGCACATTTTAATTTTGAAAACATTACATAGGATTGTTTTATAATTTTAGACTAAAAAACAAATCTATACGCAGAGCAGAACAGAGCAAAAGGTACACTATTTAAAGTACGTAAGTAGGTACTAAAAAATATATACACAATTTAAGTTTACAGAACAAAATGGAAATGCAGATAAGAAATATATAAACATACACACAGCAGTGTCGGAAATCCCTTATTGATAACCATATTGATAGCCATACAATTTAAATAACACGTATCGCAATTTACCTGCAAGCAGTATTTGCGAAAAACAAATTTTTCCATTTATACAAAATGATTTGGTTGAAGACAACGCCATCTATAAATGATAGTAAATCGGATGTTACTTTTTGTTCAAAATCATATTGTAAATCTACATATATTGAAATCGCCTAGACAAAAAAATGTTATTATGTATAGATATTAACGTATTATTAAGACAATTTAAAAATTCCAAGTGACTATTTTTCGGAGGTTTATGAACTAGACCAAATACCAGTTTTTGCCTACCCGCAGTTACTACTATCAATAACTGTTCGATAACATTATCAGTTTGTATAACATAATCCACATATATTTGTTGTGTAGAACGCAGAAATGCCTTGCTTTTGTTAGGTCTTCGTTTATGGAAACCCAGGTTCCTTTTCATTTGGATTTTGATTTGAAAATTTGTTGTCGGACGTTATAATTAACGAACTTCACAATGAGTGGGGTGGGTAGACCTGAATTCCTGCTCCTCAATTTATGACTTGGGAACTTGGATTGGAAGCGAAAAAATTAGTATGAACTTGGTCTGTATCTTCATTGGAAGCTTCTATGATTCCTAGAATACGTAGGTTATTACGTCTTAAATATTGAATTTTCTTCTAAAGTAGAAATACGCAGGTCGTGTTCAGAACTGTTGCTTAAACTGCTCCATCAAATTGACTATAAAATCTTCAGACACCAGAAACTTCTTAATACGTTGAACCACATCATCTTGGTTTGACAGCTCTTTGTTGGAAACTGACTGACCTCTACCACCGCCTGGCAGTTTACAATAGCCACCCGTTTTTATAGAATTTACAGCAATTTTGTAGTAGGACATCACAGTGATCGTAGGTAGAGCCCAACTTCAACTATACTAAAACTGCCGCACATAAGCATCCGCACACTGCGCTAGCACGTCTATTCAGCTTGACGACACATGGAAAAGGATTTATTTCTAATCCCTGAAGACATTTCGCACTGCACTAAACTGCCTCTCTTGTTCAAAGATTTCAACATTTGCTAGATGCAATACGACATACTTCCCAACTGGATATCGACTCTCTATGTTGGTTTCAGCAGTTTTATAGACAAGCAACTTGTTGGCAAGAGATAGTTTAGAGTTGCAGTCTATCAACCAGTAATATTTTCTCAATTTACCATCGAGTTGCTTCCTTATAGACAGTAGTTTCTAGGTTAACACAAACAACTGTTTTTGCCGCTTCTTTTGAATTTCGGTATTTGACGGCGCTAAAAACATAGTTTTTTACCAATACACAATATTAAACCGTTATCACAACTTATAATACAAAATATTAATTAAATGTTACAAAACGTCAGAATGACGTTTTACACCTTTACTGATTCGCCACCTGTTGGATCCGCCGGGAACTAGGACAAAAATTAGCCATCAGAATCTGCAAAAACATTAGAAGTCGAATCACCTGAATATCTTACACCGTGCTCTCGGTGTACGGGCAATAGCTACCTTATAGCTTTCTGTATGTTTACTAACGTGCTCGAGGCGATAGCGTCTACATCTCTCGACGACAAAACACATTATTCATGCTTGACGTTAAACCTTAATAAGTGGAACCCTTTTTAATATCCACTTTTATCGTGGAATCCCTGGATTGTTTAAATAGTATTGTTTTAATGCAGCAATCTGTAAATGAATTATTTGCAAAAAAAATAACATCATGTCAAATAATATTTATTTGCTTCAAAAAGTATTTTCAAAATTAACCCAAAAGTTCTTAAAATAACTTAGAATAACTTATTCGAATAGGACATTTAAATGTAAATTTTAATTAGATGAGTGGTACTGCTTTTTATTATCAAAAGTAATACTATAAGTACTTCGATATTATCGGGTTATATGACGATAACTTGTTGCACAATAATAAAAGAGTGTCAGTTTGACAGGTTAAATAGTCCGACCGCGTCCGCGGGAGGATTATTCTGTCAAACTTATCCCACTGGACTAGATAATAGTTATTTACTATACAAGTGGGACAACAGCATCATTAATATACGAGTGTGTAAGTTACAAACGAATGCGTAGCACGAGTTATGTAAGCACACAAGTATATTAATGATGCATTATCATACATGTATTGTACAAAATTTTATCTACGACTGCCTAAAATTGAGAAAAGTGCATTAAGAGAAATGTCAGATCTGTCATTTTCAAAAATATTTTAGTAGGCAAATGTCATTATGTCATTCATTTGACACTATTTCAGTTATGTAATGAAGTCATTACGCAACTAAGTTGCGTAATGAAACCATTACATAACTGAGTGGTGTAATGAGCTTTATTAAGTAACTGAAATAGTGTCAAATGAGTGACGTAATGAGTTACTTATCCCACTGGAGTAGATAAAAGCATTTTATATAACGAAAATGCATATTATTAATGTAAAACATTGCAACTTTCCATGAATTAGAAAAGTTATTATAGTCAAAGTTCTATACTAAATTTCAAATAAGAATGCGCTCTGAACTCAAGCTCAGTTTTACACTAAGAAAATATAAGTTTATGTGACTGTTCGTGTTTTCCAATAATTTCCTTCTATATAATTCAAATAAACGTTGTAGGCCCGCTTCTTTTATCCACTATTTATCGGTTTTCCTTTTATATTTTGACGATTCATACCGAACGTCAAATTGACAATTTTGAAAGAATATTTTATTTTCAGATGGTTGTAATGTTGACTTTATTTTTACCAATCATGGCCATAGTTCTGATTACTACTTAGTTCCAGGTACTGCATGCTTATTGGAAATTTAGTGTAGGCGTTCGTTTAAGAATAGATGAAACGAAAAAGCAAAATACACAACAAAGTAAATACAGTTGTAAATTGTGGGAATGAAAAATGTAGATAAATTAAGTTGGAAGGTATGAAAATAAATTTTAAGCGTATTTGACTATATATCCACTGTCTTATTAGTTTTGTGATCACTTGAAATTCTGTAGATTTATAATTATTTACCAGAGCACTAATTGTAAATAAAATTTATCATTTCTCATTGATACGAAATTTATTATTTTACTATTTAGGCATATTTACTTATCCTAAGCATTTATTTAATTAAACTATTAAAAGTGCCAACACGGCTTTTTGCGACAGTTGAGGATATTCATCGTTTAAACTGCACCAGAATTCCACTAACGGCATTAATTTAAAATTTTCTTGCAACGATAAATCAGATGTCATTTCAATAAAAATTTCGTATTCTTCTGCTGACATGGTTGAAGGTCGTGCATTGACAATAAATGAGTTTTTAATCCATAATTCATTTTGATATTTAATCTGCTGTTCATATGGAAAATACTGATTCAAAGCTTCATTCAAACCTTTCAGGTGCTGAATAATTACTTCAATAAATGGCTTTCTATTCCAACCCCTTCCTCTTATGAAAAGCCTTTTAATGCTGAGAAGCAATCGAACTCGTTAGAGCGAATACAAATTGTCCAAAACCTAAGTTTTTCTTGAAAGCAAGACTTTTTTCGTGAGCAGTAAATACATTCTGCCTTGAACCGGCGACGAAGTTAGACGTGTACGAGCGTATGTTTTGCGAATTCCGATATTCGAATTCCAAAACCTACCTAAACTAATAAATCAATCATATTTAGCTGTCTTTCTCGTTGCAAATAGATAAAACGCAATGGTTTTTACACAGAATCAACTTGTTGATATTAAAAATCAAGATAAAAAAGAGTATTGAAGAATATTTCAAGGACACGATCAATTCGGCGTTTGTCAGTTGGACCACGAATGCCGGTCGAAGGGATTATGAGATTAAAAGATTACAGGAAGACTACAGTTTATTGTAAATTTTATTTGTTAAAATAAAGCTACAAACGATACATTTTATAGCAAACGATACATGTTATAATTATTAAGAATTAGGTAAAAACTTAGAACTAACTGATTTCACAAAACTGAACCTCGACGCCGTCTTCTGATTATATTGCACAATTTTATCATTAATATAATTTTGACGCCGGGGTCGGTAGCTCAGTGGTAAGCATCCTGACTACTGATCTAAGGGTCGCGAGTTCGATTCCCGGTCCCGGTGAGGTTTTCAAAAATAAAAAAAAATGCAGATGAAAGCTTCTACAGAATGCCATCATTCGGAAGTGATGTAAAGCCGTGGGTCCCATGTTACTACGATGTGTAGCATGTAAAAGATCCCTTGCTAGGGTTGGAACTCCTTAGTCTCGGCAAAATTCTAAGTAGGACTTTGACCATATGACCAAAGCAGTCGGTGTCTAAGGTACCTGGTACTCTGCATGCCTAGACCTTGTCCATTAACAAACAAACAAACAAACAATATAATTTTGTTTTTTACAAGTTTAGTGCCTCATTTTTTTAATACCAACATTTGCACTTTTAATTTTTACATAAATTTCAGTCTGAAAATTTAACAAAAATTTGTAAATTGAAATATGTTTCGATGGCTGCTATAAAAACTCGCATTGAATCTCGAGTGAAAAGATTCACATGCGTTTGTTGTTCTGTATATGAAATTTGATTTTCAGGCCCATATCGTGGGTGGAAATAATGCGTTGTCGCTTATGTAATTATCACATATAATCTCATAAGAGCATTAATTCTTTCCGGAAGTTTTTTGAGTGCTTTCCAACAACGTCGTATCAATTTACCCGAGCGGGACGCGAGGGCAAATTATTACGTTGTTGGAATGCACGAAAAATAATTTCCGAATATGAATTAATGCTCGAATGCAGATTCGGTAAGAAAATCGTAACGATACAAACCCTCACAGTGAAGTTGGTCTACCTACAAAAAATTTCCAAGAAATTTTGTTGTCTTGGTTACGGCTCGTGAACTAATTTTGCTATTGGTCATTAATGAGTGTCGTACGATTTTCATACAAATATCGTCGAAATTCTACAACCCTACTATCATTGGGCATTAAATAATACAATTCGGTATTGAAAAAATCGACTGCGTCTGTAGGTTCTAAAAACTGCATTCCAAAATACACTTTTAAATGATTTCCAATAGCAGAATCTTTATTATTATACTCGGATACCAAATTTTACGATACCAGGCTTGGCATAAATGAAATCTACAGCCAACAACTCTAACATTTGGCCACATTGTACGGCATGCTTTATGTATTGAAAGTTCAAAATCAATTACGATTTCTGTAGGATTTAGTACTAATCCAACTTCATGACATTTTTGTTGAACAGTTAAAAAAAAAAAAAATATTACATTTTTTATTTGTCAGTAGGGCAAAAACTAACAGTACATATAAACCGTTCAATAGTTATTTTCCAAGTAGGTAGACATGGAATTTTGTTTTTATGTTTAATAAAATTAAAACTCCCTAGAATCTCTTTCTGACACTTTGTCAGAATCAGCTGTTATGTACAGCCTATTATTTTTTGTATTAAAGCTTATTAGATAAAGTTTGTAGTCAACCTTGTTTCAATGCTATCCACATGATTTTATATTTTTAGGAAAATATGACAAAAGATAGAGGTAATTTAAGTAGCTTTAATTAAAAAAGCTCTAATGGGAAAGAGGAAAACGATATGATGAATTATCTAAAAAAAAATAGGCAAAATGAAGATAAAAACGACAAAGGAGGGGAGCAATGTAGATATATTGTCAGATTCATACACATAGGCGTACATACATACATACACACATACAAATGTTCCTATGTTAATGATGCGTTACTCAGTACTTTTTATAACGAAACATACTCTTTATAACGAAAAATACTCATTTTCAAGTGATTACGATGAATCCCAAGCTAACTAGAAAATAATGGCATCATTGCCCCCTCAATATCTCCGTAACTCTTGTCTAGAAGTAAAAAATGCATAAGACCATTTTTATTGTAAATTAAATATAGATTAATTTTGTATAAGATAAAGTTTGGGCTAAACCTCATAGTTAACGAGATATTCGCGAAAAACTGTTGAAACCTACCATTTTACCACCTTTCTAGCTTTCCACCCCCCTCCCGCCGAAACCCGACGCTCAATGTTGTACAACTTTTTACCACTTACTAAGAAGAGGGTACTAAACAGTTTGCTGCTGGGTAGAACTTTCTTTTTGATTTTTGGGTTAAACCCTGGTTTTCTGTACTAAAACATGGAACCAAGAATGGCCATCTTTGTGACGTCATAGCTCATTACTCCACAGGTTGAGAAAGCGACAACATAATTTTTCATACTCAGGAAACACCACCGAATAAAAAGATACCATTTGTCGGTATAAACCTACTCAGTCCCACGAAAATCGTTATTTGACGAGTTAATTTAGTTTGGCCTCTCTACTATAAGTTTCTTTTCTGTCTTCGGTCGTATTATGTGCACAAAAAACGACCTCAGACAGAAAAATTCACTTACCTCTATTGGAGCGCAAATTACTATATCCACATCATGATTGTGACATCCACTTTTCTCGATTATTTTGTTTTCATCCAGCATATTGGTGTAAACTCTTGCTGCACATCTGCGAATGCAGCATCGCCAGCGTATTTTCCCACATTTGGAAACGTGAGCTTTCGAAAATTTATAATTGTTCATCACTAATAGTTTACAGCCCTTTTCACTAAACATCGACTGTGCGATTTCGTTTTCACAACTTTACTTTTCCACTGTTTAGCAGAAACTAGTAGACATTAAAAAAGAATTTTTCTGCGTACTACCCACAAGCCCTGCCCCTAAAGAAGAACTACCAATTACATCTTACATCCCACTATGCTAATTACAAGTACTTCTCCTAAAAGTGCGTTAAAAGACCATTAACACGTTATCTTAATTCTTAATACCTTGGGTAGCAGCGTGGTGCAACTGACTGGTCATGCTAATCCCCAGGTTTCATAATGATCGGATTACCTTTGGGTTCGTGGTCCAACTGACATACGCCCGATCAATTTAGTCATCTGAGTTTGAGGATACATTGCATTTGATTTTTAATGGCATACTGGAATTACTTTGTAATTTATGGGAGTAAGTTTGGGAAGGGTTGACAACGGCATTTCTGGTCACACACCTGTTGGTAGGGATTTGACTGCGTGTAAGGACATCTTTTTGCTGCATGTACCCTCTACAGTTCGCTGGATGGTTTTCGTTGCAGTTAACGCAGATTGGTGGGTCATTAGGGTGCTTTGAACAATTACTAGTGAGGTGGTTACCAGGACATTTTACACATCTTGGATTCAGGTCACAATAGTTTTTGGTATGACCAAAACGGCTGACACCTATGGCACTGAGATAAATCTGTTGTTTATCTTCGTGTTTCAACTTTAATGATAGAATACAATATTTTTTTCAATTTACATATTTCTTTTGCCTCAACGGCGCAGATATGCAATGACTTCTCGGCTTTCCCTAGCAAAGGAGTTATTTTATTTATAGGAGAGTCTTTTAATTCATTTTAACGTCTCTCAACTAGTACGGAGAGTGGAACATTTTTATAACAACCGAGAAGGGTTTGTTATTTGAATCTCGGAAAGTGTGATATTTGATATCATTAAGGATATAAAATTTTGTAGGATTTCTATAATCTTCGTCACTACTCAGATTTGTACTTAATATGTTTCCACTAAGTGATGTTGTAGTTTTCAGTGGCTGTCTCTTTTAATCAGTGCTTATCTCAGTATATTTAATTTTGTCAGTTATTTATTTATTTTAGGGAGTGTAAATACTGGTTCAAACCCAGGAACCTTGCACCACACCCGACAGAGCCTTATATTTATCATATTTAAAGCCAAGAAAAACAACATACTGCCATCTGTCGGAACGATAAGACACAACAAATCGTTTAAAGATTGTGAAAATTAAAAATTGCCTAGCTTCTCTATTAATAAATTGTGATTCACCCTGTCAAACGCCTTCGCAAAATCTGTGTAGATAATATCTACTTGTAAATTGTTATGTACAGCAGTAACTACATCTTCTGTAAATAATAACAAATTAGTGATAGTTGAACGATTTGGCATAAAACCTTACTGAAAATTTTAAATTTAATTTTTAATAAACGGAAATAATTTGCTATGCAAGACGAATTCAAACATTTTTGAAAGAGTAGGTAGTGTGGCTACGGATCGAAAATCAGCAACGTTATTTTTATCATCACTTTTATAAATAGGACACATTTTTGCTATTTTCCACTTATCAGGGAAAACGGTCGTCTCTAAAATTAAATTGAATAATATCTGTAATGGGTGCAACATAATTTCTTAACAACCTTTTTCTGTTGGTCATATTTTAAGTCATCTTTTTAATATCTAAATCCTAGAATAAAAACAGCAATTTAAAACACGTTTCCCAGAACAACGTGTTTTAAAAATTTTAAAACACGAAACAAATATAGCAACAATAATGGTTTCTTAAATGCGTTTTGGTATCTTGAAGTGTTACACTTATTTGTTTAACGTAAGCAATTACATTCCCAAACTGCTCAATGCGCAGGTTTTCTTTCACTTTTAAGGATGACTTCAGCATCGTATAATGCGGCCCAAGTGAAGCATATGACGTTTCTTGCAGCAACTTAAATGAATTAAATAGAAAAGATGTAAATGGAAATGAAAATAATCGCAGACTTACCTTCTCGTCTAAATAGGCGCAAGAATTACCTCTTCTGTTACCGAGGAGACTTAGTTATTTTCTCACCAATGGCAGACATTTTAATAAACCTTCTCTTAAGCAGCTTTAGACTTCACGGACAACAATTTTTCTCGCAATAGATTCCCTTTCTCTAAAATGTTTTCAGGAATTTGATTTGACTTTGACATTTTCGTTCATAAAATAAACAACATATCCATAGCGACTCGTGACCAACGTGGTTGATCAACAAAAAAAATTTTGAATGACTCTCATGCGAAAACGCTCAAAGTATCTCGGGTGTCTATGCAACTCGACTGCGTCTCGTTGCATAACAACACCCTCGAACTTTAAGCTCGTGTTTTCGCACTCGTATCATTAATAACTATTATAAATAGGCTATAAGCAGGTATATTATCGACACCAACCGATCTTTTCGGTTTTATTCCTTTAAGAGGTTTATCTCCAAATCTACATCGTCAGATGTAACTAGCATCATATTAAAATTGCCTGATTCGCCAGAGATACTCGTAGCGCCACATTGCAGGTTGATGTAAGTAGATTGGAAATTATTTGCAAAGGCGTTGGCCTTGATTGAATATCGCACAAAAAAGCTTCTTGATAATGCATATTAATTGTTAATAACATTGGACTTCTTCTTATTTTTAAATACACCCATTTAAAGTCCAGGAATTACTATAGTTCTTTAAAATATTGTTTAGGAAGTCAAACAAGATAATTGATTAAGTGTTAGTTAAAAAAGCAAATAGGAATTACGAACATCAAACTTCTCTTGTCGTCCGCTAAATCTTCAGATTTTTCATTTCTTGGGAATGTATGGAACATGACTGGACGGAAGATGTCTACTTTACCAGAACCTCCAGGAACGGTTGCAGAGCTACGACATCATCTCCAAGTTGCCTGGAATGAACTAACACAAGACTCACTTGATGGTTTTATTCGGAGCATGCCTAGAAAGTTAAATTATTGTGTGGGATGCCTGGGTAGTGCAACAGGTTATTAAAATTCATAACTGTTATTTGTGTTTTTTTTAAACCAAAACTTAATCAATTATTCTGTATGCTTTCTTGTAGAGTATATTAAAAAATTTGGTGTGATACACACACACAACTTTCTTTTACAGTGATCTTATAATTAGTTAGGAATGTATTTTTAGCTAGCCCCTAAAAAACAACAAAAAATAAATTCATTTTAAAGGTCTTCAACTGGAAAATCACTTATCTCACATCAATACACATTAAAAATGTAATAAAAATGTAACGTTTAAAAAAATCGTTTCAACCGTTTTTGGGAAAATCGAAAAAACTAAAAATCACAAGAGTAAACACCATACTTCCGGTTATGCGATTTTCTTCAAAAGCTTGCTGTATCATATAAATAGTACACGAAAGTTATATATGAAGTTTCAACGTCATATCTCTTTCCGTTTTTGAGATATTCTGTTCACACTCAGACAAATAGACCAATAGAAAAATAGTTATTTTTATAACAAACGTCGAAAGTAGCAAATATCGTGTGAGTGGATATAAAACACGAGCACAGATATTTGCACTTTCGAGCGAGTTTTGAACACTATTTTTTAGACGACCACGCAAAGTAAATTTTATTTTTAATAAGTGTTTTTATTTCGTTTGCAAAATTGATTGTTATATTATTATTGGTACAATTATAGAAAATGAGAGCTTGTTGAGAAGTATAGCAATGAATATTGCAAAAGCGTCTGGATTATTTGACTAACTTTGTGCCTTTACGATATGATTAGTACCATATAATATCATGCTAGTGTATAAATTTGTTAACTTTCTGTAGTAGCCTGCTGTCGCGATAATGTTACTTTCATATGTAATTGTCTAAAAACATGTGTTTTGGGTTCAGGGGACTCTAAAACGTGAATATACGTTGAAAACTCAATTTCGAATTGTTTGAGTGAAGTCAATACTTCCTTTATTGCAAAAGGAAGTAAACATTTGTAAAGGGCTTTACTCAGAACTTCCCTTGCAAGTGGATGTTTTAACACTGAATAATTTTAAAAGTCGAAGCTAACTAGCGCTAAAAATATCTTCAGGTTTCCAATAATACTGGAACAATAGAAGAACACACTTGGTAATATAAATTGCATAAATTTTCAAACATAAAAGTATTACCGATGATGGGATCCGAACTTCAGCGCCTGTGAACGAACCGCGCATTTGATTTCATTGTTCGGTGTTAGACCACGGGACCAAATCACACAGCAGAGAATAAACCGTATTTTTTACAACAATAAATCAATGCAGCTAATTCTTTCACTAAAAATTTCTTCATTATTTTTTAGACACTGGAAGTATACCTGGAAGTATGTGCAATAGTTTTCAAAATACCTCGCTGCTGAAGTTTATACCGCATATTCCCCGTGCGCGTTGTTTAAACAAAATATATAGCATTTGTTATAAGCCGTTCACGACCTTTTTGGGACAGAGTTGGCTATGATTTTTTCTTTTCATGTTGGACTAACTGATTCGATGATGTAGCGGATGCAACTTATTTTTTCTGTCAGTGTCTGTTCGACATTTTCTTGCCACCACATTGCCAGATTTATTATTTTAATATTCGTAAAAAAATAAATGATTTATCAAATGTGTAAAAATAATTTTAATTTCTGTCAAAGGAAAAGTCAAAATGTCCAAAATAATTTTGTTACAACAAAAAATTTCCATTAAACGATGCTACTTCCAATTTAAAAAGGACAGACCAAATTTAAAAGAACTCGAGTCGATGTGGAGACTAGAGAATATCCGGCAACAAAGTACCTATTCAGAAAATATAACCTTAAACTGAAAACAACCTAACCTAACACAAAAAGTGTCAATTTCCATGAGGGAGTTTAGTTGCAACAGAGGTTCTGCCAACAAAATTACTAGATGGTCATAGCCTCACCTGACCCAAAAAGATCGTGAACGGCTTATAGATATAATTTTAAGATTAATATGATATCTGAATCTAGAAAGAATGCAGTTTTCGCTAGTTTAAGAATCATTGAGAAATATTCAATATGAGCTTGTAAATGCGATGTAACCATAAAATTCGTCAATCTTCAGTAATAAAAAAATTCGGAAAATACTTTTTTCTATTTTTTTTTGCAATCGCCAAGAGAATGGAGCCCTCCACATATAGATGCGCGAGGTTATTCCAGAAAGTGTACATTTTTTAAACTATATCTTTGGGTGAACAACCTGATCGAATTTATGGACAGTCTCGCCCAAATATGCGTTTCCCACGTGTTTGAAAGTTTGCGATTTGCGCATTTATTGTGCGGCTCGCTGCCTGAAAGATCAACATAACGTACTCATTATTTGCTTCTTTTTGTCTCGTATAACATGTATCCTGTATTTGTTGGTTTCCATTTTTGTCAATGATAAAACCTAAGCCATGTATTACTCAGTTAAAGCAAATATAACCAAAATTTTATTATTTTAAGTGCTCACTCTGTATATATTTATCCGAAATTATCTCGGTGTCTTGCCAGGTAGACATATAATCAGCATGCAAGATATCGTCTTCGTCCAACAAATAGTTTTTGAATTACAGACAGACGAACAGACAGACGGAATTGAGAAATCATATTGTTCTTCATTGAGGGACCCTAAAACGTGAAGATTTGAAGATATCTTGGTATTTGATTATTTCGAGACAAAAAGCTTGCTGCGTACATCGGAATGAGAATATGTACTCCGATCATTAATGAGAAAAACGTTAAGAGACAACACAGATTTAAGAATAGCCGTAAAGGGGTTTACACGGAACTTTCATAGCGCAAATTAGATCAATTTGCAAATTTAAAAAAATTTGGTCCGCCGAGAATTGAACTCCGCGCTCCCAGGTGAATATGTAACGGCAGTTTATTGTCTGCCGCTAGATTATCTGAGTTTCTGCTGCATATAAAAATACTCTACTATTCTGCTGATCCTTACTCTGTTTCTATTACACCCATGATCTAAACACAACAGAAAGATCGATGCTGGCTACTTATGCTGACGATACCGCAGTAATAACACAGAATGAAAACCTAGAAATAGCGGTAAACTATTTACAAGACGCACTCGAATCCATTAGTAAATGGCTTGACTCTTGGAAGCTCGAAATTAACATCCCAAAATGCCAGGTAAAAATTTGCACCCTAAAACAAATTAGGACACAGCCTGACATATACATAAATCAAACCAAGTTAGAATGGAATCCAAGGGATAATGCTATTAAATATCTGGGGGTGTATCTAGACACCAGACTAGGATGGGGATACCATATCAATAAAAAAGGTTAATGAGTGTTATGCAAGACTTCGACTCTTATATCCTGTAATAAACAGAAAATCACACTTGCGTATTGACTGTGCCCTATTAATATATAAATCTATACTCAGACCCATAATAACATAAGCTTGTGTAGTGTGGAGTAATACAAACAAAACTCATAAAAATAAGTTAGAAGTGTTACAAAATAAGGTGCTACGAATCGCAACTAAGGCCCCCTGGTTCGTGAGAAATGAACAACTACGCCGAAAACTACAAATCCCTACGATTGTGAACTTCATTGAACAAGTGTGTGAAAAGTTTTTTGCCACTATTAACGAGTGTCCCAGTGCAGCGTACTTTAATCTCGATCAGAAAAACATACATAACAGACTTAAAAGAAAATTACCTCAGGACTGTCTATTATAAATCATATATTCTTACAACTAGTGTTCAGTTATAGTATTAGGAATTAGTCACAGAGGGGTGTAAACCTGTTACATTGTCCTCGCCTTCCAAAACTGTCAATATTATTAAGAATAACACAATCATGTATAGCAAATGTAATGCTGAGCTGGTTTAATTAAATTTAAAAAAAATTGTGAACGAGATAAGTGGACAATACAGTGGTTAGTGCCTATATTTAAGTACTAATATAGCGTAAAAGTAGATTAGTATAATACTAGCTGAAACCCGCGGCATATGCCGCATTTAAAATGTAGAACGAATTTAATAACTTTTGTTGCACTAAATAAAGCTTTAAAAGCACGCTAGAGATTGGCAGTAAGGAACAGTTCCAAAAAATATATTTTCAAATGTATAAAGTCTTTGGAAAGGAAACGCTCGCCCCTGAAAGGCGTCCTAATTAATACGACGTTGTTGGAACGCAGTCAAAAAAAAAATTCCGGAAAGAATTAATGCTCTTATGAGATTATATGTGAGAATTATTTGCGCCAGCGAAATAATTTTCAGCTGCCTGCAATCTGTTTCTTTTCAGATTTAAGCCGTTGAGGCGTTGAACGTCATAAAAATATAAATGCGGTAACTCAAGTCTCCAGTTACGCAGTTACTGATATTGTTAAATAACTGATTAATTATTATTTCTTTGTCATTTTAAACACAAGAAGCCAAGTAGCGCAGATGGGTAAGCGCTTGCCTTGCATTAAGCGATTTGAACCGGGCTCGGTGAGACCATTCACAGTTGGGCACCAAATTAACCCGGGTGTAGTCGCGCGTCCTAAACTTCCGTTAATGATCGCGCCCCGGTCGGTTCAACATCAGTTAGTTTTTTTAACAGAATGTATGTAAATTAATAAAAATCTTTTTCATAACACCTACTTGTTATTTGTTAATAACAGAACTGTCAACCTGACTGAAAAGTTCCTTATAACAGCCATGGCCATGGCTCAGATGAACTCATTAGCATCGGCCTGACGGCATCGGCCACAAATTTATTCTCGTTTGTTAGATGCCTACTAACGGCCTTATATCGATAATAACTATAACATTTCTCTTGCACTTTATTAGGAAAGCATAATAAACGATTTTACAGCGTAACATTCATTTATAATACCAGATAAATGAAAAAATAATTGAGTTACGTTAGATCAACCGCATTAACAAAAAAACGGTTTTAAATTTTTTTTAAATGTGCTGAAATGTCACTAAAAATAGCAAAACTGCATTTTAGGTGAATTTTTAAAAGTTCAAGTCGCAAAGGAGCTGCATTAGAAAGCTACAGCAATTTGTTAAAATGTGCGGTTGAATCGACCATAGCGCGACCACTCCCGGGTTAACTGTGCTCTACTCAGAACCACAGACCTAAGAGATAGAGTAGCAAGGTCAACATAACACACACAGACACCTCACACAATGGGTGCTGTGCAAGCATTAAAAGGCGCGGTTCAACTTTGTATCCCGAATCGGGGGCAAGTTGAGCATTGTACCGCCAGATGCAAGCACATAAAGCACTAGCCTCAACACCGCAAGGTAAAACGAGGTTATCGATTATACATCCATACATAATACATTTTAAACTGGCATTATTATTATTATCTCTATAATAGAAGCAACCATAAGTAACTGTTTATAATGTTTATATGCTAGCGAGTTAATTTTCATCTTAAATCGCTAGTGAATTAATAGCAGATTGTTCTACAAGTTAAGAAAAGTGAGAGTTTTCCAGCAAATGTAAAAGTTTTACGTGGAATTTTCCAATGTGTTGAACATGCAATTTTTCCTTGTAGCTGACAAAAATATCTTGTTAAATAATTTTGGTCAAAGTATGGAAGCGCAATGTTTACTGTACTGTATAAATATAAATAACCATTATACATTATAGAATAGACCTTACTTGAAAATGGATGAATCTGTTATTAATTCATTTAGTTTCAATTTAAACTGCAGTGTTCTATTATTCGGTTACTTATTTCAAGTGTTTGTTAAAATATTGTTTTTAAATTAAAAAGTTCCTTCATATTTTTATTTCGTAGCATCTTTTACCTTTCGGTGTCGGGAACCATTCATCTTTCATCTCTTTTTATTTACTATGTGGTTGTATATTTATTTTAAGACGGTTTATTTAAGCTTCTCACAGATTACGGAGGCGGTTGCCCTTAATAAAGAAATCCGACACAAAGTTCCTTCCCCGTATAACCGTTATTTGCAATTTGTTGACATGCGGTTTTACTTACAGCATCAGGTCTTCGATCTCTTCCTTGAATTCTGGTATTCTAGCCGTCATACTACTTGCAGAATTTATTGTCCAGTCCAATTGTCCTGCCAAAACATAAATTTACGATACTCATTTGTCCAGCAAGGTACTGGCCTACGGGGAAATTTTAGAACCGTCTACAGTTTTCTTGATAAAACGGAACTGAAAATTCAGTAATTGCTAGTTAGCATTGTCATTCAACAGTCACCCGTGGCCTTTGTAGTTATTCATTTTGCGTTGTTCTTAGTGGTGTGTGAATCAACATGGTAAGTAAAATGTCCATTTTATTACCTACTTTTTTTACAAAAAAATACCTGATTGGCTTAAACAAATGGTTCATCAAACAAAAACCTTAATTCACTTGGTGTATAATATTTATTAAAAATACTCTTTATTTGTTTATAAAATCCTAATAGATTTTGTTGTGAGTGTGGAGTAAGGATTCATAGTCGGAGAATTCTTCAGTTGCGTGAATTTTAATTTGTTATTTACCTCTTGTCTGTAAGCGCATTTTGGACAAAGTTACGGAACCTTTATGTTTGAAAGTAAACTTGATTAGTTAAATTAAAAATTTTCTTTTTAGAGATATGTCCCTCCTGCAAATTACATTTTCCGGTGGGGCAATACGACATCCGTACCTGCACCGTGATACGTTGTTGCGAGTGCAATTTTCTGATCTGTGGTATGTATTACAATTTACTGTTAGGCATCCATCTTTAAAAATATGATCATTCGTCATTTTGATTATTCACTAAGTAATCGACTATCCTAATTAAAGAAAGAAAATTCAAAAGTTTGACTTCTTGCGGAATTAATTTGACTACTCCCTTTTTCAATTTAGATTTCCAAAAATATTGCGAGGGGTGTGGGAATACCAGAGAATTTTTTTTGAGGAAGGTAGTTGACATGGGGCAGCAGATAGCTGCCAATCGAGCAAAAGCTTTGGCTCGTCAGAGAGCCAAAAAAAAAGAAGCAAGCGGTAAGATTAAATAATTAGTGTAAATTAATTTGATTAAATAGTTGGTTATAATAAATTATTTTTTACTATCAATATTTCGATTAAATTAGCAAATCTGTAGTTTAACTCACGTATAGTCTGTTCAGTAAACATAAAAATACAAAGTGAGTGGCCTTTGATTTCCAAAAGTTCATGAGTGTACTTCCAAAATGCATCTTTGTCTTCGAATGTACTTACAAAAAGTTACTAAAACAAATAGGTTAAGGGTGTGACATTTATCTAGCATCTAGCAAAAAAAAATTAAACTGTTTTTGTGTTTACTGAATGCCCTATAGATCACAATGGCGAAAACAGAAAAACAATTGATTATCAGATTTTCAAATTATTCACAAAAATTAAAAATTACTTATTGTAAATACACCTATGGAATAAGTTGTTCCATTTCAAAAAATGTTAATTTTGCGAATAACTCGAAAGTTTGATGCTCAATTGTTTTTCTGTTTTTGCCATCGTAATCTACGTGAACAGTACTACAAATGCTAATATAGTCGAAATCGTAGCTTTAACTTTGAGCACCCTGTATGTAGGGCTGTGTGAACCATACTTTTTTTGAACCGAACTTTTCTAGTAAATGTTCAAACAAACATTTCAACCAAACTCGTATTAAAATTTTTTAGTTTTCAAAACTAATTAATTTCATCGCATTTACAAAGTATTTAAAAACATTTCTTAATTGTAAGTATTTACTTTAGTTCTAATATTAAAAATAATATGTTTTATTAAATATCACTATTTTAAATAAATTGAGCAATTTAATTAATTCCCAATTTTATTGCAATTTGTCATCTCAATCTTATCTCCTGTGGAGAACTATCACATCTATAACAACTAATTTGCCATGTTGTTCAAAATTTGCAGAACAATTCTACTGTAGTGGAAGAGGAGTTATTGGTAGTGGAAGAAGAATTAGTGGTAGTAAGTATTAAAAAATTTGTATTAAATTACCCAATAATAAATTATTTTATTACAGGAGGCACTGGAGTGAGTGCCAAATAGTAGCAGTCAAAATGTAATGATTATTCATTATAAAAATAAATATATACATTGTGATTTTTTTATCTCGTTACAGCACATATTACGTGCATCGCTTTTTCATATGTTTAAAATGTTGGTAACGTTTGAAATAAACTAATTTCATAGATGCCACTGCGGCAACTATGAAATTCGTTTATTTCAAATGTTATCAAAATTTCAAACACTCATGAAAAACTGTTGCACGTAATATGTGCTGTAACGAGATAAAAAACTATAGTGTATATGCAATTTCAATGTGGGAATTCACGTGGAGCGTGTAATTGGCACTTTGAAACAAAAGTACAAGATTTTAAGTGATACATTACCACTTCAACACAGTTCTGGAGTCAATTTTTAACAGCAGCAACAACAACTTTCTTTGTGACATGTGGAATAGGTGTCCTGGGGATACCACATAAAAAAAACGTGCCGTCAACTCTACTTCATGGTGGTGTGGAAAGGAGTGCAGAGTACGTGCTTCATAAGCTTCTTTTAATAGCTATTAACATTTGAGGTAGGCCTGCCGAAAATATTAATAGGCGATACATTCCTAGTTATCTTATTATATTTTTCCCGCTGCTTATCAAAATTTTTCTAGATTATTGAAAGAAATCGTTTGGTTTTTCACCTGACACCAGGATTAATATTCGTGAGTCGTGTTACCTGTGAGTGTCACACGTCACATAAACACTTGCAATTATAAACAAAACGTCTAAGTCTGCATCTTGCGTTGCTAATTTTATTATCCTAGGAAATTAATAATAATATTAAGTTCCGTTGTCAAGGGAAAGCAGCAAACAATAGCTATTTAAGTAACAAGGAATGTAAGGACCTATTAACATTTGAGGTAGGCAAGTACAAGCCAAGACGAAGTCGCGGCTTGTTGCCTGCTGAAAATGTTAATAGGCGATACATTCCGAGTTATCTTATTATATTTTTCCCGCTGCTTATCGAAATTTTCCTAGATTTTTGAAAAAATCGTTTGATTTGTCACCTGTCAACAGGATTAGTTTTCGTGTGTCGTGTTACCTGTGAGTGTCACATGTGACATAAACACTTGCAATTTATAAACAAAACGTCTAAATCAGCATCTTGCTTTGCTAATTTTACGTCTTGCCTTTAAGTCGTGCAACGTGTCGGAAATTACTTTATTCACGACAACTTTAAAGTCATTGGATTGCAATAGAAGTGCAACAACTTGCTTTGCGATTTTGGTAGCGTCTACACTACAATCACTAACAGAAGAAGCTGCTCTAGTTTTCATCAACATTTTAAAAAAGGAATATACCGAGCACTGCAGAAACGTGTGTTACTCGGTTCACAACATACTCCCGAATCCATTGCTTCTTCGGTTTCCTGCTAGAATTTATAAATTGTAACACACATTATGGATTATAAACAACGCTATTCCCTTACCTTGCTTTGTACTACAATCTGATGCACAGCAGACCATTATCACAGAATTAATACTTGTAGCCACTGCTAGAAGACATTAGTTATTGCCAGGCCAATCTGAAATTTTGTAGGTTATGTAGCCTCAACTTTAAAGACACGCCTTCTTAGCGTGTGCGTGCGGCTTCAATTTTGGGAGCATTCAATAAGCAGATATGAACATTAACCAAAGTGGACTTGCCTTCAAAGCTGAGTCAATAGTTTTAAAAAACACAAGAAATATGCATAATAAATAATTGTATTCTGTGATAATATCGCTATTAAAAGTTAAGGGAAGTTTGTTTACAAAAACCCGAAAATAGAAATGGTGGAATGCAACTATGGTACCTTTAGTTGTGTAAACACGGCTTTTAGTCTTCTGCATTATTATAAGTGATTAGCTAACTATTAGGGAATTAGGGTCCATTTAGTTATATGTATGTGTATGCCATAATTGGTGCATTTTATAAATTTTTAAGCGTAAAGGCTTTGTATTTATTGCTGTCTCCCATCGCCCCATTGCAGTAACCTGAATCGCCCTGAGTGTGGTCTCAGATGTCGAAGGTGAGCTAGTAGCCGAGATAATTAGTTATAAACAAAACTAAAGTAAATTAAATTAAATAAACAAAGCAGGTAGCTAGCAAAAGGCACCGCTACAAGTTGTCGCGTCAACGTGGGGTATCGAAATATTGTAATTGCATAATTAAAAGGGGTAAATGTGGAATTATACCAGCTTTGGGGGAATAAATTAGTTCAGAGAAAATAAGCTAGCTGGAGAGGTTACACAGTTGTTTATGTTGTTGAGATCAGGCTTTTGCAAACAAGCACAAATAGCAGACGGCTTGCAGGGAAATAATTTGGCGGGAACCGCACCTCCTGAAAATGTGGGCATTCAACAGCTGTTTCACTTATTAACTAACCTGCAAGTGGACATAAAGGCAACAAATAATAACATTGATAATTATAACGCGCAGTTGGAACAAAAAACTAAACAGTTAGAGGAAAATGCTAAAAAGTGTTTAGACGATAGGGTAGCACCCATTGAAACCAGATTAGATGCTGTAGATCAAGTTTAGAAAAAGAAACACAAGTTTGTTTAGGGAGAATGCCGGCAGTAGAACGGCAAATTAGTTCCGAACGCTTGTTTACTATAGAAAAATGTGGGGAAATAAATCAAAAGGTAAATGCGGAAGTGGCAAAATTAGATGGGGACATATTGCAGTTAAATGAGAAAATTGATGATTTTTCGCGAAATCAGGGGTATCATGGGGGACGATCTGTAGCTATACATTTAGCCGTCGAAAAACCGAAATTTGATTGTGGTCGCCAATCCCAAAATTCCGTAAAATTTTTGCGCGAGTTAGAATCCTATTTCGATATGACTCGGATTTTTGCCGAGACAGATAAATTAACTGTAGCGTTGCAGTGTTTAGAGGGAAACAGTCGCATTTGGGCGGAAATTTATAGTGAAAATTGGTATAACTTGGTAGACTTTAAGAAAAAATTCCTTGGTCAATTTTGGTCTCAGGAAATTCAAGACAAAATAAGAGCCTCAATATATGAACCACGCAAGTACAACCCTAAATTCGGCGACTACGTAAGTCACGTTTATTATTGGTTGAGCCGAGTGCAACACCTTGATATAAAAATTTCTGAGAAAATCGTACGACACTCATTAATGACCAATAGAAAAATTAGATCACGAGCCGTAACCAAGACAAAAACAAAATTTCTTGGAAATTTTTTGTAGGTAAACATTACTTCTTTTTAGGGTTTGTGTCGTTACGATTTTCTTACCGAATCTGCATTCGAGCATTAATTCATATCCGGAAATTATTTTTCGTGCATTCCAACAACGTCCTAATTGGCCCTCGCTTCCAGCTCGGGCAAATTAATACGACGTTGTTGGAACGCACTAACAAAAAATTTCCGGAAAGAATTAATGCTCTTATGAGATTATATGTGAAAACTTTTGTGGCGGCTATTTGGAAACATTTTTCATACGAAATCGAAAGCATGTTGATATCAGCGCAGATCAAAACAATCGAGCAACTGTTAAATTTGTTACCAAATCTACAAAGCCGGGAAAAAGGAAATAAGGGGGGAAGTCCAGCTCATTCAAATGAGCCGACACCTAGGGGTAATTATGCCAGAAATGCTCCATATAATCAGAAGTAATACTATAAGTACTTCGATATTATCGGGTTATATGTCGATAACTTGTTGCACAATAATAAAAGAGTGTCAGTTTGACAGCTTAAATAGTTCGACCGCGTCAGCGGGAGGATTATTCTGTCAAACTGACACGATTTGTTATTGTGCAGGAAGTTTGAGACGTATAACCTGTTCGAAGTACGCATTGTATTCGATTTGATTATTTTGTGAGTAAATTTTAATATTAGGAACAAATAAATATTTTATTGGCAGCTCGATTTGTTTGAATTAACCTAGCTGAAAGTCATCTCCATGAAAATAACATCAAGTAGACAAAAGTTATGTATTGCGTTGCCTAGTGAAGTTACTATATATAATCGATTTTGTATAATCGAAATTATACAAGATAACTTAACTAAATCCAGCCTTTTGATTGGTTGAAATTTCTACGAATAAAATAATCATCCAAATAGAGTCAGTGCAGCGTATGCGCCACATCAAATACCTTTTAATAACAATCGATACCCCCAACCGCGAGGAAGCGATCAAGGCGTACCAAGAGAAACAGAACGCGTGTCGTATGCCTTAGGAATTGGTGAAATAAACCACCAAGCAAATAATGCAAGTACGAGTTCGGAAAACTAAAAACCTCGGAACTGAAGGCTCCGATCGTTCCAAACCGAGGCTATGAGGAGCAAACTAAACATGTCAGTTTTGTTCAGGACTTCATGAATAGAATTAGGCAAATAAATGTTCAAACAAAATTAAACCTAAACAAAGAGGTTAGGAAAACTAATTTAAATATAGAAAAAGATACCGAACTTTACGAGTATGATGCTGGAAATTGCGCCGCAGAACCAGCATACGTACCGACTGTATTAATAGGAATTGGAAATATAAAACAACCAGATTTAATAGATACTGGTAGCACCATAAGTATAATGTCCGAGGAACTATTTGAAACAATTGAAGCCACAAATAATTCTTTTTCGGTACTACCAGTAATAGGCTTAACGGTTCAAGGAGTAACAGGGCGGATAGTTAAAGTTAAAAAACAAGTTTTGCTTAGTGTACAATTAGGAGGAGCTTTGTAGCAAGTCGTGTTTTTAATTGTTAAGACACTAAACATACCTATCATTTTGGGTATGGACTTTCTGGTTAAAAAGAAAGCCGAAATTGACCTTAAGAAAGGAATACTAAATTTTATAGAAAATGATAGAATATTTATTGAAAGGTTTGTAGATAACTCGTTACCGCATGAACCAGCGTCACCCGCTATACAATTAAACTCCCAGTTAGATTTTAAATTGCAGAATGTAAAATTATTCGCAGAAAAAGAACAGGGAATGGGCAAACATGTAGTTTCTAAGGTTGAACAGGAAAATGAACAGATAGACGATCTTAGCCTTAAAGGCCAACGCGCACTTGTGCGACGCGCGGAGCAGCGCGGCGAAGCGCGGCGAAGAGCAGTTATATGTTCAATGTATTTCTTACCTACTAACGCGCACTTGACGAAAGCGCGGCGCGGCGCAGCGAAGCTACCCTAGCGGAATTCTTGCCAAGGAATATTTTTCGCTGCGCCGCTCCGCTCCGCGCGTCGCTTCGCCCAAGTGCGCGTTACTTTGCGACCCAAGTGACCGGATTTGGGGTTTACGAAGTATTCCGAAAGCAGTTGGAACTAGCCGAATGTATTCCGACAGACGCTAAACGCAAGAGTTCTTATCGTATATATACTATATTACGAGGTTTGTAAAAAAATATGAATTTTGCTCAAGAGTAAAGTACGTTTATTTTTGACAAAATCGAAAATTTTCATCGACAAAAGTTGATTAGAATTGAAAATTACATTCAAATATGCAATTACATTGATCTATCATAAAAAATCAGATTTTCTTATTTTTTTTATTAAGTTTTCTACACATTGATTCTAAATATTTGAAAAACGTACTTTACTCTTGAGCAAAATTTATATTTTTTGACACACCTCGTATACGGCTTGAAAAAATTGATATCCGACGGTTGCATTTTATGTTTTGGACCATGCACAACTTTTTATCAAGAACACCTTCTTTCCTAAATCCAATAATAAAAAAAAATCATGATTCCAACTTAAGTAGACACACTGTATATACACTCCCCTAAAAAAAAGCGGATGATTTTTCTAATTTTATTTTTATACAACAGATCATTTTTAAATGACTGAATATGCATTTTTTACTTATCTAAGTATTGCTTAATGACATAAGTCGTAACGATAATAATAAAAATTTGAATTTTTTAATTAAAAATATAAGGAAAATGAAATGATATGTATTATGAAAAACAAGAATTTGATTTCAAAAAATTAAAAAACAATTCAACTTTGATTAGTACTGTGTATTTCCACCTCTAGCTCTTATTACACCTTCCATTCGTGGTGGCATGCTGCTTATGAGGTCTTGGATAAACTTACACTATAACAGCAAACAATTAATAAATTTCTGTAAGGGAAACAAACACAAATTTTAAATTATACTAAAAGTGACATAAAGTCATTATGTTTTTAAGTAATACTTAAATAAGTTTAAAATGCCTATTCAGACATTTAAAAATGATCTGTAGTATACAAATATATTTTTAAAAAATTATCCGTTTTTTTTTGGAGGGGATTGTATATACAGATTGTCCGGATTGTATTCGGGACATGGGAAATTAATGAGTGCGACAGGGATAAACAGATAAAATTAGTAGGTATGACAGAGATAAAACATATCAAAATTTATCAATATACCAATGGACACATTCAAAACTTTTCATGGATGCTCATATTTTACACATCTGTCATTAGAAATTTCAAAATGCAGTACACGATAGCAGAAAAGGTTCAAATTATTAAATGGATTTATGCTGGGAACTCAATTAATGAAACTATAAATTCATTTATAACTGCATTTGAAAATCGTTCCATTCCTTCACGTTCAGGCATATCCAGAATTGTTTGTAATATTGAAGAAATGTTAGTGACACTAATGACAGCTGAGCATAATTTATTTTAAAAACTTGTATATCCATGAAAAGTTTTGAAAGTGTCCATTGGTATACTGATAAATTTGGATATGTTCCTTCTCTGTCATACCTACTCATTTTATCTGTTTCTCCCTGTTGCACTCATTAATTTCCCATGTCCTAAGTTCAATCCGGACAATCTGTATATATATATATATATATATATATATATATATATATATATTCATCGTTTCCCACATACGACGATGCGAGTTTTAGCGGGAAATAAAATCGTTGTATGGGCTAATAGACATAATAAATGCTAGTTGTGAGCTGTCGGTAAACAGTTGTT
Source organism: Agriotes lineatus (assembly GCA_940337035.1). Classification (NCBI taxonomy): domain Eukaryota; kingdom Metazoa; phylum Arthropoda; class Insecta; order Coleoptera; family Elateridae; genus Agriotes; species Agriotes lineatus. The sequence continues at coordinate 94,433 of CALNHX010000963.1, read as the reverse complement.
TAACTTGCATGAACCGAGCCAAAAATAATGGCGGGATGTAGTATTAAAAGCATTGAAAATCTTAGTTTTAAGTTTATTCATGAAATATGTGGAAAATGTTACTACAAATTGTTTAAACATAACTAACAGGTGTTAAATATTATAAAATTTGTTATGTAAAGTGCAGAACTACATGAATGAATGAATTAATTTAGTCTCCACTCCCCCCTTTGTTTAATATATGTCACAATATGTATGTTGTCACAAAATTAGTTTTTTGGCAATTTTTGTTAATTTAAGGTTTAAAATTAATGATGCATAGGTAATGTTAGACAAATTATTATTGAAGAAACGTGTTTATGAACTTGTACAGGGTCCACCAACCTATTTTAAGTAGGTCTCACTAGTTCGTGGACCCTGCATTATTCATAAAACTTTTACAGCTTCTAATCACAGTTTCACCATTGAATTAATAACAAATTCGCCAACAATAATTACCATTGCTTAAAGTTAAGTAATTTTAAAGCTCCAAGTATTAGATGATTAAAATGTTCCAGATTTTATATAAAAATCAGTTGTATCCTTTTTATTCTAATAAATTTGAGTATTCCCTTCAACTAGATGCACTTCTCACAATTTCAAAGTGCTCTAACCCCTTAATTATTAAACAAATAACAAATACTATTGAAATCTCTCGAGTAGCATAATATACCAATTATTCAGAAAAAAACCAATATCAGCACATCGTATTAATAAATATCTAGATATAATGAAACAAGTAAATCCATTTTTATATTTTATTTAGTAAGCCATTTCCTATTTACATTCAAATACAAAATATAACAAAAGTACACTTCAACGTATTCTTACTTATAATCTAAAATATTACATGGAACACCTTTGGCAATGTTTACAATGGAAATATTAAAATACAGTGAAGAAACCATATAATTTAAATGGTAAAAAGTACCACACATGCATTTTTAATTATCCAAAATAAAATCTAACAAAATCACATTTTAAAAGTGATACAATAACAAAATAGCAATTAAAAAAAGATGAGAAAACAGCTAATGGAATTGAAAACTCTTTTTTAAATTCAAATAACAGAAAAGCATTTGGTAAAAATAATGGTCTGCCAAAAAACCAAAAGCAGTAGTTACCAGTTAACAACTTCTAAAAAAATATCTTAAAAAACATAATACTTTCATTAGATTAGCAGGCAAGTAGAATTGAAGTTCTATAGTAGTAATTTACGATACAAGCGCGTAAAGCTACTCTTTAGGCACGAGTGGGGTAGAGTTAACACGCGAGTGAGGACTTTCAAAACGTGTTGTACACGTTGGTTTTTTTTCGTTGATATTATAGGATACACACTAAAGGGTAAGAGATACAAAAAAACTAGTATACATGTCGTGTCCTCTTTTTTAGTGGTTAGTTTAATGGCGTAATCAAAACTACGCTAACTAGATTTGTTTAGGAAATACAGGTTTTTTTGTAATCTCTTGTAACTTCTTAATTAGAGTTACAAAAAAAATTGTAAATACAAAAAACATGCAACTCTTTACGTAGAATTCAACGGTGTACTTGAAAAAATTATAAGAATGTTTATTTTTGAGATATTTTGAAAATTATCATTTTTTTTAATGGGACACCTTATATCTGGGTAGCTCATAAAATTACATTGTTTTTTACCATTGCAACGATATATAATACTTATTATTTTAATTTATCCTAAATAGCGAAAATACCAAAAAAACCAAAAATAATACGATTTTTTTAGTTGGCCATGGGTTGAATCGTAATTGTTTTTGTTAATGACATTTCAACGTTTTTTTCGAAATAGGAAAGTGTCAACAAGCGATTTTTGTGGATGTGGTATAAAACTCAATTTTTTTCTAATTCATAATTAATATAGTACAAATCTTTTTTTCCAAATCATAATTATGCAAAATTTTGATTTTAAGATATTCTGGCTTACGATTTTAGAATATTATAAAACTAGTATTAACTGTCATTAAAACGAAATGTTGAAATGTCATTCTAAAACAAAAATAAAAGCGATTCAATCCATGGCCAACTAAAAAAAAACTTATTTTGGGTTTTTTGGTATTTTCGCTATTTACAATAAAATAAAATATTAAGTATTATATATCGTTGCAATGGTAAAAAGAAATGTAATTTTATTAGCTACCCAGATACAGATCTTATTAAAAAAATGATAGTTTTCCAAATGTCTCAAAAATCAAAACCCTTACAATTTTTTCAAGTAGGCTGCTGGATTCTACGTAAAAAGTCGCATGTTTTTTTTATTTACAATTTTTTTGTAACTCTGCTAATTAAGAAGTTACAAGAGACTATAAAAAACAGCAGATTTTAAGAATCACCCTGTATTTCCTAGACAAATCTAGTTAGCGTAGTTCTGATTATGCCGTTAAACTAACCACTAAAAAAGAGGACGAGACACGTATACTAGTTTTTTTGTATCTCTTACCCTTTAGTATGTACCCTATAATATCAACGAAAAAAAACCACCCTGTACACGTAGTTTTTATTGCACAGTGATCTCTTGGTCGAAATTTAGTAGAAAAGGACTTCGGAATTGACAACTGTCAAATTGACATATCAATAAAATAGAAAAAAAACGTACTTTTTTCACGATTTTTGCATTAAAACAAGTGAAATTTTCAATACGATTATTCGTTAAAAAAAGACGACTTTTATGATCACTATGCAAAAAAGATCTTTTACACACTATTGCATACTAGATTTCTTCTACAACCGAACATTTCACTTTTTTTTATCATAGGCAACCCAAAATACATCTTACTTTTACGCTCTAAGGTTTATAAAGAACTTTTTATGCACTGCGTTTTAAAAATTAAAACATTACAAACTAACTAACGTGTTTAAAGTATCTACTTTAGACACGGTTGTAGAAAAAATCAGTTTACAAACATAAAAACATGGTTTAGTAACTAACAGATAATAAACAATAAAATAATGCAATAATTTAGAAATAGCAATATCAGTAAACCAAAATAAAACAACTTTCAAATAATGATGACCATGTCGATTACGAACGCTTGTTTCGTATGATGTTGCTCATGGCTGTTTTTATAACAGGAGAGGTTCCACACTGCAAAGGGGTGGTCCAGAAGGACGGACATGTCTCTTTGTCCAAAGAGATTTTAAAACTTCTTGACGAACCTGATGATCTGCAAGAAGAAAAAGTTAAATACAGCTTCAGTTATATATCAATAAATAAAAATTAAAAGAATTCTGCAAATACTACGTAGACGTAGCCGGCTGTGTTGATGTATGATCAAAAATTAATCTCATCTAGTATGGCTATGAAAGAACAAATTGCTGCCTTTAAAACTGGGTCAAATATATTTTACTTTTAGGTTAGAGAAGATGAAGTGTCTATTCGACCGGCGCAGGCTTATTTGTTGGACGATTACATGACTTACGTGCAAATTTGTTTATTTCAATATAATATTGTAATAAGATGGATAAAAAGAATAAAATTTGACAGTTTGAATTAAATATAAGTATGTAAGCCAATTTTAAAGGCGTTGGTTTGTACGTCCACAGCCATTCTAGATGAAATTAATTTTTGATCATACTATATATACAGGGCGATCTATAAGATCGAGTACAAACTCCGACAGATGGTTGCTGATAATTTAAGGTTGAGATTGGAGAAAAATCCGCTAAAATTGTTTTTTAAATTAGTTACTAAAATACATTTTGAAAATTAACTTTACAAAAAGAAAGCTAGTATTAGTCAATTTAACACATTAAAATTTTGTATTCAAATTGGTAACGTTTCGCTGGCAGTTCCAGCTTCTTCAGACATTTCAAAAGTTAACATTAAAAAGCCTTTTACATAAAAGGGTGATTCTGATTGAAATGCATTTAAACTATTAATAACCTTCATTCTTTAGTTTTGTTTTTCTTTCCAATTCTCCAAAAATTTCATATCTAGGTAGACAATTTGTGAGTGTTAGAGTTAGATTTTTAATCAGTTATTTTGTTTTTGTTTTAAATAGATATATTTTTTTCCCTATCAAGGTGTGAGGGTTTGAAAGGATAGATGTTAAACATCACTCTAATTTGCATATCTTTATACTGAGATTGTTTGTTAATTCTGTTTAATAATTAAGTTTTTCCTTGTAAAGATTGATAGATGGTTAATTTATTTAATAACCTAGGAAAGGAAACTCTTCCAAGATGCTTTAAAAACTTAGTTACTGATTTTCAAATACAAAGTAATTCATAAATAACACATACACTTCGTATAACTTTTTGCCGCTTAACTTTTTTGATTGAATCACAATATAGTAGATTATGTTATTAGAAGTAAAAGTGATACTTTATGTGGCAAAGCTGAAGTTTATTTAGCCGAACGTTAGTGAGGCAAATAATTCAGCTAAGCCACATAAAGTCACTTTTACTCCGAATAACATATACTATTTTATCCGCAAACGTATTCAGGTAAATTTCATTAATATAGATTTAAATAAAAAAGGTTGCATAGGCCGGGAATCGAACCCAGGCCACCCGCGTGACAGGCGAACACTGTACCGCTGCGCCAACCGATCTTGTTCAAATAACGCGCTACTGTAATGATATATGAACATACTGAATCACCCGAGCTAATAGCACACGGCCACAGCAGCTGTCACACCATAAACCACGGCGACAGATGCTCCGATCCGCTGCTTAAAGGTTTATTTAAATTAAAACGTTTTCGTACTCTTTGAAAATAAAACCGGCCTACGGATCTAAGTCTAAGAATTAGCAAAATTTTAAGCCATCATACAATTTAATCGGTCCAGTATCTTCGGATGAGATAACGAACAAACGTAGAAAGAGAGAGGGCAACGATGTGTGCTTAGGCAGATAAAGTATGCAAAAGTCGCTATTTTATCTGCTTAGGCAGATAAAGTGACACTTTTACCTTGTCAATAAAGACAAATAAGTTGTCACTTTTGTGACGTTTGCGGATAAAATATTTTATTGCAAGATTGTACAGTAAATGTTATAGCATTTTACTTTAATGTAGTAACCCTATGAATTTTTAAATCAATAATTGAATATACACTACAAGATACTCCAGTAAGTTACTTTTTCTCAATAATACGTATGTTTAAGGATTTTTCATTCAATGATCAAACTTAGAAATACGTTAATGTTATATAAAATATTAATATGAATTTTTCAACCGTAGAATCACGAGTGCTCACAACTCTTGTTGGTAAGATTATAATTTTATAAACAATTGATTACTTAAATTAAACAAGAAGAAATTGACGTAAAGTCATGAACGCTTAACGTTGAGGGTTCTTTTTCTAAGAGTTTAACCGAGTTTAATTGCATTCTAGCAATCATAGCAAATAAAAAAGACCAAATCTAGCTAGGCAAGAGTTTTGCACGAATGATCGTTGAAGAATTAACAATAAATTATAGAGAAATGTCAATACGTCAAATTTTACATTTGTCAAAATGCCAAAGCATCGTGGTTTTCTTTTCAGTGTAAGAATTCTGTTATAACTTGTGGTAGTTCTACAATTAATAAAACTACTTATCTTTGAAAATATTTAGTTCCTCATTTTTCAATAAAAATATTTTTCTTTACATCAGCTTGAAGAAGAAAGCCATGAAATTATTTAGCTTACCAAAACAAAGCGTGGTAAATCTGAAACTAGCTTCGTTTAAAAGAATTACTTAAATCTAACTAAAATTATATACAAATACTAAATTAATCAGAAGTCTGCTCTTGACGTTTACGCTGTTTAAAATATTTAACGACTAAAGTTTTAAGAGGATCTTGGCTTTCCTTTGCTTCTTGTAAATCTATATCTATACTAAATTGTTGCGACAAGAAAGGGTAGTTTTGCTCTTACGAAGTAACTGCATTTGCTTACTCATTAATAATTTCTTGGAGTTCATTTTAGCAGCTGCCTTTTTCAGCTTCAGCACCTCTTTGCGTAGCATCGATCTCAGTAGGTGTTAATGAAGTCCGACTGGCTGGTAGTGTTTTGACAATTTCTGGTAGTCTTTTCGCTTGGCTATTAGTGAACCTAAAACAATATCGACAACATAAACATAAAAACAACCTATATTTTTATTGTAAGTGTAGCTATGCCAGCAAATGCCAAAGTTTGTAGAAATACTCAAAAGAATATAATTTTGAAAATTAAAACTGCTCCTTCATGGAACAACATACAAATTTGAAAGATTTGACTGTAAATCGGCACTGTAAATATTTTCCCTGTTTACTATTGGCAAATATGTTTGTCTTGTTTTTCCTCGTAATCTGTAATGCTTCAAAGTGAGATAGATACAGTTACACTAAGAGCTATTTTGTAAAAATGAGAAAGAAAAAACACCACATAAAAGTAAACTTTGAAATCTCCCCTTTTGAAAGTGGATTTTAAGCTTTTTCTTAAAACAAAAAGTAGTAATTTGTAGAACTGCGCTAAAGGCCCTGGACACACGTGGATTCCGTATGCGAGATACAGTGTGCGGGATACAGAATCTCGGTCTGTTCAGACGTGGCGACTGTATCTGAGATGCAGCCTTCAGTCACTTGCGAGAACAGTCAAGTGCCGTGCTGTTATGGACCCAGCATTGCTGTTCTTTGTTTCTGTCGAATTAGTCTGGATGTGCTGTATTCAAAGACAGGGGATTGGGCTCTACTAAGCTAATAAATTTTTTATTGTCAAATAATGTACGCTTTATGATCGTTGTATAGCAACGAACGCCTATATGATAATCGGTATCCAAGATACAGAATTTGTCGCCGGTGGCCGAAAAGGACAGATGACGAAATTCTGCACCCCGATACTATATGTGTCGCTGAATGCCGTGTGAACATCTCCATTTGAACGTGTGTATTTTCTGTATCTGGGATACAGGAATCTCGCATACAGAATCCACGTGTGTCCAGGGGCTGGACACGCATACTTTTGCGAGGCAGAACACACGCTATATCATACGCGTAGCAGATTCTTTTCAATTTGTATTTAAATCGAATAATCAGTACGTTCATTACTATACAACGATCATGGAGCGTACATTATTTGACAATTAAAATTTTATTAACTTAGTAGAGCCCAATCCCTGTCTTTGAATACAGCACATCCAGATTAATTCGACAGAAGCAAAGAACAGCAATGCTAGGTCCATAACAGCACGACACTGGACTGTTCTTGCAAGTGACTGAAGGATGCTATCTAAAATATTTTTGCTTGTAGCTAAGCTTGATGAATACAACTCAGTGAAATTATCTCTTTGTAAATATTCTCGCTCCAGTAACTCTACCTCGCATAAATATTCAATATGTAATTGAACTTCCGCAAATTCTTGTAATAAATTTACCAAATTGTCAACTCGTAATTTCAAATCTACCACTGTTTTCAGGAATTGCTGCTTTATTTCCAAATGCTTCTTGAATAGGTGCCAAAAATGAATTAAAACTAGTCAATTTATGCTTAATTGCTCCCCTCTTTCTCTTTAATTTAGACATTTCAGTAGCCATTGTATAGAATTTCCCACACGTGCTGAATTGCACTTGGCTTTTGCCAGCAACAAATTTATACGTTATATTAAACAGAATGTGCTATAAGCGTTCTTAATTTGGTAATCCTGCATTTTAGGGCCATGAAATTGAACTACCGTTCCTAGAGCTAATAATGCAGGTGGGAGTGACAATAACTAAGTAGGTATATTATATTTCACTTAATGTTGAGATTTTCTGGATTGGAAATTTCAAGTCGAAAAAGAAGAAAAATGTAATTATATTATTGCAAGAGGAAAGGCAAAAAATAAACAGGGGAAATAGTTAAAACATACATATGTAACAGAAGTGGTAAGTGTTTCATAATAAAACAATTGTATGAAATTTAATTCGAAAGTAGGTACTTACCTATATTATTAAGTCAAGTGTATTTTTAGAAGGAAATATTTTAAAAGTCCTCGACGGCAATAAAACGTGCAACAAAGAAAGCGACAGCTTTAAATCATCTTTCTCCGTTGTAAACAAATCATAGGCAAGAAATCCGCAAGTACCCACCGTTTATTGTCGGGTACATGAATTATTTGCATGAAAACGAAGAATACCCTGTTCCTTTCTTTGTTGCACGTTTTATTGCCGTCGAGGACTTTTAAAATATTTCCTTCAAAAGATACACTTGACTTAATAATATAGGTAAGTACCTACTTTCGAATTAAATTTCATACAATTGTTTTATTATGAAACACTTACCACTTCTGTTACATATGTATGTTTTAACTATTTCCCCTGTTTATTTTTTGCCTTTCCTCTTGCAATAATATAATTACATTTTTCTTCTTTCTCGACTTTAAATTTCCAATCCAGAAAATCTGAACATTAAAAGAAATATAATATACCTACTTAGTTATTGTCACTCCCACCTGCATTATTAGCTCTAGGAACAGTAGTTCAATTTCGTGGCCCTAAAATGCAGGATTACCCTTAATTTACTTAACCTTAAATAAGGTAATTGAACGCACATATAAAAAATGAATTGAAACTACTGTAACCGTAATTGTACAACACGTGACTCAATTGAAACAATAAAAAGAAATGGGAAAAAAAATGACTCACCCTTGATATTTCTGGAAAATAGATTCTTGCACAGTGTTAATTCCCAACAAAATAGCTGTAATGCCGTCGGTTCGTGTAGAAGGCCTTCGGGTTACTTGCCCTTTGTCCTTAGAAACATGGCGTCCATTATGGCGTTGTCGGTTAGTCATCGTTTTCTGTTGTAATACTGTAGACAGGATGGTAGTACCAAAATGTTTCGTCGATAGAGTGGACTGTATGTTGATTTTAAATAAAACACATTTGGTATACTTCTAACACTTATGATGAAATTTTTACATTTGAATAACGGCGGAGCACTGACCACAAAACAATAACTTTTAACTAATGCAATGACAAAGGCACGTGACAAAGGCACAAAAGTGAGCGCAATTGGGACCGAACACCGAACAGGACCGAAGCTGCGTGCGCGCAACCCAGCGACGAAACCATAAAAATAATAGCAGCAAATCTTCCCATTTCTAGAGGCAGTAATATGGAAAGAGAGAAAAATTTATTCTTTTGTTAGGGCCTACACACATTTTTTACATTACACAGGAATGTTTGAACTAAGTACACACAAATATTAATCTGCAAATAACCTATATTCGTAGGTTTGTACAAAAATAATGTTATACATTTTTTTAATACCACCTGCATTTTACTACCTCTAGGAACAATACTCGGTTTTACGTTTGGAATGTTGCACTCGTCGCCTACATTGATGCCGTGTTGTCAACTAGACTTCCAAGAAATTTCGCTGCTCACAGCAACGTTGCCGCAATTCTGCTAAGTTGCATATTATCCACCGCAAAACAATAACTAATATATCCACGTCTGTGTGCTGTGTGGCCCGGAATTATAAACACGATTAAAAATAAATCTAAAGGAATCGATGGACTTAATATCGACTTAAAATGAGGGTTCCAATTTTGTAAGGAAAAATAATATTAAATAGACGTTTCGACTTGAAACTTTGTAGGAGTACTCATAAAAACAAATAAGCAAACACATATTTCGTGATTTTCCGAAAATCAACCCCTTAGGGGGTGAAATGGGGTCAATAAGCCTAAAAATCGTTATGGGTGTCGTTATTGAGGTATTTTGGGAGGTTGAATGCGAAAATGGCATTTATTTTTAAGTCCAAGGCGGTGAACATGACATAAATTTAAAACTCTATAGTGGTGGAACGGGGTTTCAGAGACGAATTATTTTTGGGCAGAACAGCGTTTGCTAGAGGTCCTCAAAAAGTTGTACCAAATTACAAGTTTAATAAAATTGTACCAGATTTTGAACTTTTGTACATACACCAAAAATTGCGTAGTTTTAATCTCAGAAGAAAAATATTAATATTTATATTTTTCGTCCTCGTTTTAATAGGTTTAGGTTATTATTACAATAAGTAAAGGAAAAAACTTAGCACATTTTCGTGCGCAAGTTTAAATTAATAAAACTTTAATATTTTTTTTCTATCCTAGGGATGACTTTTAATGTTTCCAAACGGTTTTAAGTTGTTTATGGTTACAGCTGTTTAAAATTTGACGAAGATAGGAGCAGTGGCGTAACTATGGGGGGTGATATGGGTGTCGGAACACCCCCCAGAGGCTTTAGTCCAGTCAAATGGTGCTCAAAAAAGGCGAATAGGGGAAAGTTTTGGTATTTAGTTCCTATATGTTTTTTTGGGTTGCTGTACACGAATATCAGCTTTGCCAACAAAAATTTTGACCGAAAATACGTTTTTTAAGCAAAAAACGGTGTAAAAACGAGTTTTTTGTAGTTTTTCTAAAATTACTCGAAAAGTATCCAATTTCATAAGTGTCAAACCTATATGAAATAAAAGAAGATAAAATTTTCTACATTCTATGTACGTGAGGTTTTTTCTCCGATCAATCATTCAGCCGCGAGAGCGCCGCGAAATTATAGTCCAGTCAAATGGTAGAAAATGGGGGAAAGTTTTGGAGTTTTGATATTTGATTCCTATAGGTTTTTTAGGTGGCTGTATCAGGTGTGCAACATTTTATTTATGGAGACTTATTTCATATACCATTTTTGATTTACGAAAAATGAATAGTTTTCGAGTTACTTTGAAATAAACTGCCTTTAACACCTAACTTCGTGGCGCTCTCACGGCTGAACGATTGATCGGAGAAGTACATAAAATGTAGGAAAATGTATCCTCTTTCATTTAATATAGGTTCAACATTTACGAAATTGGATAGTTTTCAAGTAATTTTAGAAATACCAAAAAAAATGGTTTTTTACACCGTTTTTACTTAAAAACATGTTTGCTGTCAAAATTTTTGTTGGAAAACCTGATCTTCGTGTACAGCGACCCAAGACACATGTAGGAACCAAATATCAAAACTCCAACAAAACTTTCCCCTATTTTCTGCTATTTGACTGGACTACCTTGGGAATTACTAAAATTCGTCTTAAACAAAAAAATCTAAAATTACATTTTAGTAATGTATAACTGAATATCAATTATTACATTCGGAATTCGGACTCGACCATTTTTAAAATCCGATCTCAACGAACCTCCTTTGGACGTGATTGCTGAGTTCAAATTGCCAAAATGTACAAAATCTTTCATATAAGACAGCAATGGATGCGCTAGCTACGTGCAATAAGGACATGTTTCCCAGCGTATTTAAGTTCCTGTGTCAACTGCAACAGCTGAAAGATCATTCTCCACCTTAAAAATAATTAAGACTTACCTACGAAATACAACATCGCAATATAGGCTGAATAGATTGGCAATGCTCTCCATTCGCAGAGAACTGCAGGTGAACGTAGATGAAATTATAAACGAGTTAGCAAAAAAAACAAGAAAACTTGAATTACTACTATAAGTTGTATTACAGTTGTAATCATTTTATTGTTTATAAATAAACAGTATAGTTGCTTTCATTTCTAAATGACTTGCAGTAGGCTGTGATTTAACTAATTTTTTACAGTCAAAATGACATTTAACATTTTCATAGGTTATAGAGTTATTGCAAGGACAGGTATTATCTTGCAATTTTGTTTTACAAGCAAGCTAAGTTGTTATTTATTTAGCAAATAATTATTTCTGACTTCTTTTGGTTAATAAGCAAATAATAAGCAAAAAATAAATTCTTAAATGTAACTAGGTGGTCTATACTGCCAAGAAGTTAAATTAAGGCCTACCGCAAGTCCTGTAGAAATCAAATCAACTATACTTTATGGTACGCTCAATTATTTTTTTTTAATTCTTATTGTAAGGTTCATCACTCTCCCAGAACACCCCCCAGAGCAAAATCTTAGTTACGCCACTGGATAGGAGGTTTAATACCAAAGTTAAGTTTGATATGTTACCATATTTTAATTTTAAAGCTAGGTGAATTATATATAATTCACTAGGTGGGTTTTTTGAAATTAGGAAATACATTTTCTTTGCTTTTTCCAAGTGAATTTGCAATAGTCGTCACAAAGCATTACTTTCGCTGTCAAATCAATTATGCCACCCAAACGACAAGCGATTGGTCGATCTACACTTCAAACACAAAAGAAAAGGGCATACGAGTTTCAGATACCGATGAGCAACGGGAAGAAAGACTGGAAACCGTTCGAGTACGCACTGCTCAAGCATGTCGTCGAGATATTTCAATAAATTGTATTTATGGTCCGATTTAGCTCATATTTGGAATGTACGTTGGTTACTTAGAGAGAAATGTCTATACAATAAATGAACCCGGTAGGTGGCGCTGGAGTCAAGATATTTACCAAAATGTGTATTTACGGTCCGATTTAGCTCATATTGGGAATGTACGTTGGTTACTTAGAGATAAATATCTATACAAAAAATGAACCAGGTAGGTGGCGCTGGAGTCAAGATATTTACAAAAATGTGTATTTACGGTCAGATTTAGCTCATATTCGGAATATACGTTGGTTACGTAGAGAGAAATGTATATACAAAAAATGAACCAGGTAGGTGGCGCTGGAGTCAAGATATTTACCAAAATGTGTATTTACGGTCCGATTTAGCTCATATTTGGAATGTACGTTGGTTACTTAGAGAGAAATGTCTATACAATAAATGAACCCGGTAGGTGGCGCTGGAGTCAAGATATTTACGAAAATGTGTATTTACGGTCAGATTTAGCTCATATTCGGAATATACGTTGGTTACGTAGACAGAAATGTTTATACAAAAAATGAACCAGGTAGGTGGCGCTGGAGTCAAGATATTTACGAAAATGTGTATTTACGGTCAGATTTAGCTCATATTCGGAATATACGTTGGTTACGTAGAGAGAAATGTATATACAAAAAATGAACCAGGTAGGTGGCGCTGGAGTCAAGATATTTACCAAAATGTGTATTTACGGTCCGATTTAGCTCATATTCGGAATGTACGTTGGTTACTTACAGAGAAATGTCTATACAAAAAATGAACCCGGTAGGTGGCGCTGGAGTCAAGATATTTAATAAAATGTGTATTTACGGTCGTTAGACGTAAAACTTAATATTTTTTTCTATCCGGGGGGTGACTTTTAATGTTTCCAAACGGTTTTAAGTTGTTCGGGGCCTTTTTGGTTACAGCTGTTTAAAATTCCACGAAGATTGGGCGTTTATTACCAAAGTTAACTTCGATATGTTACCATATTTTAAATTTAAAGCTAGGTGAATCATATATAATTCACTGGGTGCGTTTTTCGAAATTAGAAAATGGGACAAATAATTTTGTGGCATCATACATGGGTATTAAAATAATATCGCGTAATATTTTTTTAGATTGGCCTCCAGCAGCAAGTAAGCAAAAACGTAATGTCACTTCAAATAAATTAAACCAAAAGTGTTTTGAGGCGTATCAAATCCCGTCACATATATTTTCTCATTTTATATAAGCAACCGTATTGCACTGTAGTCCATTTACTAAGGAAAAAAAGTTCTAACTTCGTTGACTCAAAACCGATTTTGATATATTTTTTTTAATTTCGGAAAAGTTTATAGAAAAGTTCCCCACGGGTGAGAAGGTGTGCTTTTTATTTTTTCAATTGTTATTAACAAGTAAGTGTTTTTTAATACAGTCTTAATTAAAAAAATTACTCTTTTATTTATTTAAACAATTGCCTGACACTTGATAACATTCATTCGGTTTTTATTTCGTATACAGGGTTTTTTTGGGTCGCTGATCTCAAATTTTGTGTTAAAATTTATCAAAAATGGAAAATAACGTCTTTAAGGTGGCAAAATAGCTTCATTTTGAATTTTGCGTGTTGCCTCATATCTAGGGGTTTTGGACACGCTTATTATAAATATAGCATTAAGAGGTTAATTTTTATTCTGTACGAATATTATTATTATTTAATAAACATTATATTAACTAAAAGTTAAATAGATTAAATACATTTAACTATAACATATAAATTCGAACGCCTAAAAATGTATTTTCTACGACCTCTTTGTACAATTACCAAAATATATTACTGAATTAAACGATTTGCTAGTTGTGACCGAAGGAGGAATGTTATTACATAAAAACAAATGGCAACTTGTTCAACAGTATGGTGCAATTTTAACTAGTTATATTAATTTTATTGTACGTAATTACGAAAAAAAGCAATTGTTTTTGTCGATCATCAGAAACATCGAATAAATCCCGATGGCTCAAGACGAAAACTGCACCTGATATTCGATTGGATAGAGACAGGTTTAGTTATAGTCTCAGAGAATATAGACGTATTAGTTATATTAACAGCTTTAGCTTCCCCTGATAATGATATATATTTTTTAAAACCTGCCAAATATAAAGAAATATCTTTCTCTAAGAGCCTGTAATTTGCGATATTAAGTAAACATCTAAGAATATAAATGTTTTGAAGTCTAACGACAAGTGGTCTTTTCATATTGGAAAATGTGTGCTACTAACAATTTTACATTTAAAATTAAGGCTTAACACACACAAAGAAATTAAAGATAGACCAGCAAATGCAGCGGAATTTGCATCCTGTTGTTGGGTCACTGTTTATATATACGTCACGTCGGATGGCATTCCGTTCTTGCACAAAAGTCCCAAGGTCGCCGTGTTATTTTATATCGTATTTCTTTGTACCAAGTCGTAGGTATTAGTTTTCTTTATATTAATATTATATTATTAATTGGTTTAATTATACCTTCGTGATTTTACCGATTTGGAACTAGTTGTCCCGCAACGAAATGCTTTCCCGAAATGTCCCGATTTTCCAAGAACATATGCTTTCACAATTTCCAGTGATTTCTGCAAATTCTGGTTCAAAATTAGTTAAAATTACCCATAAATGCAAGCCACGGATAACAGAGACTATCAAGCTTCTAATAAACTTAAAAAATAAGGCATATAATAGGTATAAACATTCCAAATCATTAGCGCATTGGAAATATTGCAAATCGATACGAAATTCTGTGACTTTAGCTACAAAGGAGAAAAAGGCGTATTTTAACTTTGTATTTGATGGCTATGATACTAAATCCATATGGAGGGAAATTAAATCTTTGTGTGTGAACAATATTCAAAGCAACAATGTAACGCTAGCTCCCGTTTGAATCCGATTAATTCAATATTAAATAATATTTGCTGATTTAAACGTCGCCGACCTCTAGCGTTATCAAGAACCCGGCGTGTTCCAGCGAGATAAGATAGCCAGACCGAAGTTCCGCCCGTGAAAACAGCGCAAACAAAGTGATGACGCGCGCCGTTTCTCCCCACCTAACAGCATTTCAAAGCATATAAAAGGGCTTGCAGCAGAGATTCCCGAGAGATTTCCCAGAGATACCTGATACTCCTCCAGCAAACACCTAGTTCCCAAATCCTTCATCCTGCCCTGTCCAGAGAGTCTCTCCGTCAACTCTACCAGTACCTGGGGATCCGTTCCGAAGCTGAGTTTAAGTTAGTGGTTTCAAAGAAACGCCTGACACTCAGCAATATTTTCCCGAAAGCTCCTGATAAGCCGAGTTTAAGTTAGTGGTTTCACAGAAACGCCTGACACTCAGCAATATTTTCCCGAAAGCTCCTGATAAGCCGAGTTTAAGTTAGTGGTTGTATATCAACGCCTGACACTCAGTAATATTTTCCCGTACCTTCCGAAGCCGAGTTCAAGTTAGTGGTTTCCCAGAGAAACGCCTGACACTCAGCAATATTTTCCTTGTAAAAATTTCACACCGAAAACCGCTTGTAATTCAGTAATAATTAACTTGCATTTTAAATTCACCGCCGTGCTAATCAAGCAGAATTAAAAGCTGCAAGCTACCTAAGTAGAATTTACCTGAATTAATCCGTGAGAATTGTAGCGGCCGTTTTGCTTGAGAACTCTGTGGGTTGCACTTATAGCTTCGCCATGGAATGCACCTGGAGGTTTTGAGTTTGTTAACCTCAAAAGTCACGCCGATCCGGAGTTTCGTTCTTCAAACGAAGTCCCGTCGTGCGGCGAATTCCTCGAAGTATTTCATCACCGAACTATAGTTACACGTATAGGGTGAAAACCCGCATTAGCAGTTTTAATTGTTATTTGTTTACAGAAACCCGAATCTGCAGCTCGGCGAAATTTGACAGGCCGCCCGGCGTTGCATTCAGCGCGCAGCTCGTCCCGATGCGCAACGAAGTAGCGGTCCGGCCGATCACGACGTCCTCAAGCGAATCGCACACCAGGTCACGCCCGCTACAACCAGGAAGCCGCTACCGTGGTAGAACCCGTCTCCGCTAAAACCAGGAAGCCGCGTTTTTATACTATCGTTAATTTGAGCAATTTACATCTCGTTTAATTAATTACGCGAACCATTTACTAATGTATCATAGATAAACACAATAAATGTTATACAGGATACTCCGTTAGTGTGTTTTGCTTATTTATGGTATATCTGAGCTAGCGATCGAACCTATCTCCGATAATGAGCTAACCCGTGGTAAATTAAATATTACAACCCCTATAAGCAGGGGCGGGTTATTACATGGCGTCTCCGAGCAGGAACGTGAACTCAGATATATGTACATAGATTGGCAAACACACACCTGCAGCTCCAGATGGCGCCCGAGCCCGGTAAACTCTGAAAATACCGAACCAGTAAATTTTGTTGTAATTTGAATAATGCACAAAACCTGTTTCAGCCTAGCCGTCCAGGGGAATCTACCAGAGCCCAGAAACCGAGATGTTCCAGTCTAGAATTCCCAGATACCCGTCCAGGTCCTGTCCGTTCCAGATAAGATCTTTCCGAGATCCCGTCCAGTCCAGAAAATCCTTCTCCTACCCTCAAGGGCCAGCGGCTTCACTGCTGGTACGGGATTTTGCGTCCCCGAGGTACCTTAGCTAAATTGCCGACAATACTACGGACCGCCCGCGTAGTGCCGTCTTCTGCAATGCCAGAAGAATCTCAGAAGAAATCCGTAGTCCGCAGTCCGCCTGAGAGACAATCCCGATGTCTCGCCCGTGGAATCCGTAGTCCGCAGTCCGCCTGGAAGACAATCCTGATGTCTCGTCCGCCGGAATATCTGCAGGTGTAAGCACCTGGTGCGCCTGTAAATTAATGAATGTAAATGTACATGATTGCCGAATGCGAGTTTGAATGCCGCCCTAATTAGTGAGAATGGTAGAATGCCAGAATGTTTGCTGGTGCTATCCCGAATGTTATTCTCCTTTTGAAGCGTGCTCCCTTGTCCCCGTGAACCCGGATTTTGGCAGGAGATAGTAGACGATTAGTCGAAGCTTGAAGGAGAGAATGTGCTTTCCGTACCAGAATACCGTCCAGAGAGCGTATTTTAGAATGCGTCCCAGAGCGATCCTGCGCACCGTTTTTTTTAAATTGTATGCTGGTCTCCGCAGCCTCTACAATTTCCCGAGTAATTGTGTGAGAATGTCTGAGTATAGGTTATCCTGAAACCTAGATGTTTCACACGCTGAGAGAATCCCGGAATACTTGAAGGTCGAAACCGCGACTGTACCGGCTCCAGTATTTAAATGTTGAAAGTTTGAACGTTGGCCGAATTGCAAACTGAGACCGCAGTTTTGCAACCGCCTGCAACATAAGTTTGTGTGCACTCCTTGAACGTAGCATTTCGCCCCAGTGCCTATAAGAAGCGCGCGTTCACTCCGTCGAGTGCATATTTTTGGTGCAATAGAATGCACCCCATGAAATGGCATCCAGGCCATTGCCAGGAATACATAATCCCAGAATGTATGCCGAATGACTGTGAATGATATCCTGAAGGACCTGTAGGTCGAAACCGCGACGCCGCCGTGTCCGGAAGGGTGCATGTGTATAGCATACGCATATTTCTCCGCCGACAGAATATAAGTTGAAACCGCAACCTCTGTATTCAACCAGGCCAGAATTTAGAGTACAAATTGTACTCATCCTGTATATAGTTTCGAAAGAAACACCCGTTAAAATTGTACTCATCCTGTATATAGTTTCGAAAGAAACACCCGTTAAAATTGTACTCATCCTGTATATAGTTTCGAAAGAAACACCCGTTAAAATTGTACTCATCCTGTATATAGTTTCTGAAGATTACAATTTTACTCACCCTGTATATAGTTTCCGAAGATTTAAATTTTACTCATCCCGTATATAGTTCCCGATTATCCCGCAAAAAAACGCCTGTTAAAATCTAGCACCCTCGCGTTTCCCAGTTTGAATGTTTTCTGTGTTATCCCTGCATTGTTTTGAGAACCCCCTTGAAGGAGGTGCCCACCGAATTCCCGTTTTCTCCGAAGGGACCGGCATATGTAACGCTAGCTCCCGTTTGAATCCGATTAATTCAATATTAAATAATATTTGCTGATTTAAACGTCGCCGACCTCTAGCGTTATCAAGAACCCGGCGTGTTCCAGCGAGATAAGATAGCCAGACCGAAGTTCCGCCCGTGAAAACAGCGCAAACAAAGTGATGACGCGCGCCGTTTCTCCCCACCTAACAGCATTTCAAAGCATATAAAAGGGCTTGCAGCAGAGATTCCCGAGAGATTTCCCAGAGATACCTGATACTCCTCCAGCAAACACCTAGTTCCCAAATCCTTCATCCTGCCCTGTCCAGAGAGTCTCTCCGTCAACTCTACCAGTACCTGGGGATCCGTTCCGAAGCTGAGTTTAAGTTAGTGGTTTCAAAGAAACGCCTGACACTCAGCAATATTTTCCCGAAAGCTCCTGATAAGCCGAGTTTAAGTTAGTGGTTTCACAGAAACGCCTGACACTCAGCAATATTTTCCCGAAAGCTCCTGATAAGCCGAGTTTAAGTTAGTGGTTGTATATCAACGCCTGACACTCAGTAATATTTTCCCGTACCTTCCGAAGCCGAGTTCAAGTTAGTGGTTTCCCAGAGAAACGCCTGACACTCAGCAATATTTTCCTTGTAAAAATTTCACACCGAAAACCGCTTGTAATTCAGTAATAATTAACTTGCATTTTAAATTCACCGCCGTGCTAATCAAGCAGAATTAAAAGCTGCAAGCTACCTAAGTAGAATTTACCTGAATTAATCCGTGAGAATTGTAGCGGCCGTTTTGCTTGAGAACTCTGTGGGTTGCACTTATAGCTTCGCCATGGAATGCACCTGGAGGTTTTGAGTTTGTTAACCTCAAAAGTCACGCCGATCCGGAGTTTCGTTCTTCAAACGAAGTCCCGTCGTGCGGCGAATTCCTCGAAGTATTTCATCACCGAACTATAGTTACACGTATAGGGTGAAAACCCGCATTAGCAGTTTTAATTGTTATTTGTTTACAGAAACCCGAATCTGCAGCTCGGCGAAATTTGACAGGCCGCCCGGCGTTGCATTCAGCGCGCAGCTCGTCCCGATGCGCAACGAAGTAGCGGTCCGGCCGATCACGACGTCCTCAAGCGAATCGCACACCAGGTCACGCCCGCTACAACCAGGAAGCCGCTACCGTGGTAGAACCCGTCTCCGCTAAAACCAGGAAGCCGCGTTTTTATACTATCGTTAATTTGAGCAATTTACATCTCGTTTAATTAATTACGCGAACCATTTACTAATGTATCATAGATAAACACAATAAATGTTATACAGGATACTCCGTTAGTGTGTTTTGCTTATTTATGGTATATCTGAGCTAGCGATCGAACCTATCTCCGATAATGAGCTAACCCGTGGTAAATTAAATATTACAACCCCTATAAGCAGGGGCGGGATATTACAACAATACCATACCAGAACATTTAAGTACACCCGATTCATTAATAATTTTTTCATAAATAATGTACCAAACGTCAACAATGATAACAATAATGTATTAGATTTTTATAAAAACCACAAACTAAATGAACTCAGTGTTAATATTGCGGATATTGTCGGAATTATAAACTCGATTAAAAGTAAATCTAAAGGAATCGATGTACTTAATATTGACTTTAAAATGCGGGTTCCAATTTTGTACGGAAAAATAATATTAAATAGACGTTTCGACATGATACTTAGTACGAGTACTCCTAAAAACAAATAATCAAACACGTATTTCGTGATTTTCTGAAAAGCAACCTCTTAGAGGATGCAATGGGGTAAATAAGCCTAAAAATCGTTATGGGTGTCGTTATTGATGTTTTTTGGGACGTTGATTGCGAAAATGGCATTTATTTTTAAGTCAAAGACGGTAGACATAACATAAAATTAAAACTCTATAGTGGCGGTCACAGACCAATATTATTTTTGGGCAGAACAGCGTTTGCCGGGTCAGCTAATAACGTAATCATTGTCTCGACTACTTTTTTTGCTGCGCAGCACGAATCGGTTCGCCGCATGGCCTATTATAGATATATTGAATATGTACTACAGCACATATGACGCTCTTGGGAAGGCAAAATTACATATTATAGGTCATACAACGATCTTTGTTTTGCTGCGCAGCACGTCTTTGTGCTATATAGGCAATGGCACATATGACGCTCTTTGCTAAATTACATATTATCGGTCATACAACGCTCTTTGCTAAATTACATATAATCGGTCATACAACGCTCTTTGCTTTAACAACTCATATTGTTCCATTTAAAAAACATAGTTATCAATTGTTTTAGTACGTTTGGTGCTATAATTCGGTCATGAGGAATTTTTAGAGTCAATTGGAGTTTGTGTTGCATTTCTTGTTGGATTGCTATTGATTTTGCGTAATTCATGGCCTACTTTGACTAAAATTTTTTTTTTATTTTGAAAAATAATAAGTTCCTAAATTTAAATTTAAGAATGCTATTATAAAGCACTTTTAGTGCTGATTTCAAATATCTAAAAATATACAGGGTATTCCATTTAAAAAACCAAAGTTGTGTATCACCACGTAAAAATAGGAGGCTATGGCTTAAATTGGTTAACGTCAATTTTTAGGTTGTATACTGGCATTTAAAACAGAAGAAAGTTCTTTTCGATATCTCTATTATTAACAAAGTTACGAGCTGTCTAGCGATCTACAAACACACTGTATACTTTCGTTAATGTAGTTCGTAATATTTTCATCCCTGGATTTGGCTTTTACACTACTTTGAATATAGTTTATCTGCTGTATAATTAATTTTCTACTGTACGAACCTGAAATACAACGAAAAGCATTTTAATAATGTTTAGACCAAGTAATCGAGTATTTTGAAGATTATCTTTAATAATAAATATTCCCAACTTCCAAATCAAGTAGTTTACAATAATTTTTAGAACACCTAAAAACCAAATAAAGAGATTATTAGAAGGTAATAGGTGATCCCATAACCGCACAAACCTTTCCTATTTGTTTAAAAATTCTATTCTACTGAAATAATGCCACTACGACCTCGGTAAATACAAATAAATGTAATGTTTAAGGTAATAAAATGGTTAAATATTAAAGACATCAGAGGACAGAACTTGTAATTAATTCTTAAAACGTTTTTATTAATAGCGAATTCGGCTGACTGCGCCGATGACGTCTTGCTACGAGATTATCTTCACAAAACAGATTATGTTGCAGCCAGAGCGAGCGAAATTCACCATATAAATAACAGGTAATAGGCAACCCTCAACGAATTTTGAAATTTTCCCAGCTTGAGTATAGGCAACCTTCAACGAATTTTGATATTTTCGGAGCTGTAGTATAGGCAACCGAGGCTAACTTCGCACAAAAATCGACCACGTAGTTCTTAAGAAACGGCGTTGGCGCATGCCGGTAGTGGGCGCGTTCATCGAGTCGTTGTACGTACCCTTACATGTGTAAGACTTCCGACGACGTCGTCGCAAGTCCGAAAACTCGCCGTTAGACCGGTTACATACACTAGAAAATCGTCGTATGTGGGAAACCAGGTATATATATATATATATATATATATATATATATATATATTATGACGTAATGTAAAAAATAACATTCTTATGGGTGGTCCAGTTCATTTGTTGAGCAGTATATTTTTAACCATATATGCTTGTTTTACTTAGAAACACCTATTTCGTCTTAAATTTAAAATAACTCTTTTTATTTTAATAGAAATTAACTACAAACTGATAACGCAGTTTAACGTTAAAATTCCCTACCTGAATTGTGGCTTGCAACATTTGTTTCGTTTGATTGACGTCTGGCAAACGATTATCTTGATAAGGCGGTTTATGTGTTTCTAAGCAGACAGGATATTTTATAAATCATAGGTCATTAGGATTGCCAACATTATTTTAGAAAATACCTACAAATCAAAATAATGTGGATTACAAAATAACTGAAATTGAACGTTTTAAATTTTCACCAATTGCTTCAGTGGATGTTGAAAGATCGTTTTCACAATTACAAATCATATATTGTCTGATAGAAAGCAAGTTTCAACCGCGGAAAAACTAAAATAGACCTTGTAATAAATTGTAATTTCCATAAGGCATAATTTTTTACAAATTGAATGAACCTACGGCTTTTTTCTCCTTTTTTCTAGTTTTTCAGCTTCTTCACACAGCAAAGAGACAATTAAAGTATCTTCGTCCGAGCTATCCATTTTATTTATTAAAGCTACAGAACACAAACAATTCCACAAAATATTCGGTTAACACCAACCCGGTTGTCGACAGAAACGGCTCTCAAGTGCGCGTTAGCACGGCTCTTCAGCTCTTCGCCGCACTTCGTCGCGCTGCTCCGCCCGTCGCACAGCGCGTTGGCCTTTAGAGGTGGTACTAAACGAACTGAAAGCAGGTCGAGACGAAGAAATTACTGCAAGCAATTTTCAAACACAACAAAATTACACTTGTCAATACTGTCCGGCAGTACTACCGTTTCAAAATGTCTACGAAAATCATGTGCAGAAACACAAGTTAGTGCATCCTTGTAGGGCAATTATCAGCGAAAGTCAAAAGAACAAATTAGTTGACGAAGCTAAACACAAATATGCAGAAATTTTTTCAGATAGGCCGGGGCTGTGCCAGGTTTTTACCTGTAAACTGCGCGTATCAGAAGATACGCCGTTTATACAAAAATCGTATCCGATTCCGCATTCGCAACGGGAAGCGGTACAGAAGGAATTAGAGCGTATGCTAGCGTGGGGGGTCATAGAGAAATCAGATTTCCCATTTTCAAATCCTATAGTGGTTGTTACTAAGAAAGATGGATCTGTCCGGATATGTTTGGATTTTAGTTCCCGATCGGGAGTCACCACCAAATTTAGAGGAAATATTCCAAAAATTTAATGGGACAAACTATTTCACATCATTAGATCTAACATGTGGGTACTGGCAAGTTCCGTTGGACGAAGCGTCAAGAAAATTCACAGCATTTCTCGTCAATGGAAGAAGTTACCAATTTACTGTTCTGCCGTTTGGTTTAAATGTTTCAGTTGCTGTTTTCAGTAAGTGTTTAGACAGAGTATTAGGACCCGAAGTACTGGGTTTTACTACGGTGTTTGTCGACGATATTTTGATTGCGTCTCAGACTTTCGAGGAGCACGAGCGTCAATTGAATTTAGTTCTAACTCAACTAGCCAAGGCCGGGATGACGGTCAAATTGACCAAATCTGAATTTCTAAAAGATAGTGTTAAGTTCTTACGTCACATAATTAGCGCAGAGGGAATGCATGTAGATCCCGGAAAGATAGATACGATAAAAAAATTTCCTGCTCCACAAAATAAAAAAGATTTGCAGTCATTTTTAGGGTTCTGTAATTTCTTTGTGAGCAACCACTCGGATCTTATAGGAAAATTAACTCTATTATTAAAAACTAAGAGTCGTTGGCAGTGGGGGCAGAACGAAGAACAGGTCTTCGAAGAAATAAAAAGCAAGTTTATGGGAAATATGATGTTAGCTCATCCGAATTTTAAAAAACCATTTTTTATTTCCACTGACGCTTCAACACGGGCTCTAGGCGCGCATCCGTATCAGTTAGACGACGAGGGGGAAGTACAAAATATCTCCTTTGCAAGCCGGACATTATTGAATGCAGAAAGACACTATATGATCGCGGAATTAGAGTTGCTAGCCATTGTTTTTGTATGCAAAAAATTCAGGACCTATGTTCTCGGTTATCCTGAAACAATAAGAAAGCCGACCTGCGATTAATTAATAAAATAAGCAATGGTAGTAAAAATCGCAGATCAACCCCCCTACCATTTATACACCACGGCAGCTCTGAAAAACTGTTACTTACTCACCGCGATGGCCGACTAGCTCAAATATCGGCGGCCTTAGATCGTAGGTTCAGATCATCAGCTATGTACCCTGGAATGTCTTCAAAAAAGGAAAGGAAAATGGAAATGGGCGCCAGAAATCAAAAGATTTCAAATAACAAGAAGAAAAATAAACTACAAGTGACTAGCGTTTAATTAATCATTAATAAAAGTTTTGAAGAGTCAGTAACCAATAATCAGGATAATTAAAATGTAAATAATGTAATAACAACATTGTGCGTTAACTGAAGGTTGCGACACTCATAAAATTAAGAACCCCTTTCGGGTTATTTTAATAACTTTAACAAAAACACTCGTGGGATAAGCTTATCACAGTCATCTAATAAAACCTTTTGTTAGGCTATTGAAAATAAATAGCGTGACTGTACCTTTTACATAGGGTCGAAACACACATTAAAAATAGCAAAATTTATAACTGTGCATAATTAACTATAAGCATGAAAATTTCAAATATTAAAACAAGAGCATGTATTAAATTGAATGTTACACTTTAATAATTGCAAAACGTATTAATTTAAGTTTTAAATATTGACGGGTTTAAAATGTATAAATGGAGAAACCAGTTATCAAAAACACGATAAATCTCGGAACAGCACAACTAACCTCGCAAAATAAGCTGGACGTGAACGGCTACAACCCTTGTTGGAATCGCCAAGGATGCGCAGAAAATTGCTGCAGAAGCATCCCAAAAAGGCAGCAAAAGCATCTTCAAAAGGCCGCAAAACGCCGAACCCAGCAGGTGTCGAAAGTGCGATAAGGCTTGGCCTCCGAGATAAACTCGTTGTTGAAACGGAACTGGTAATTAAGAGCTAACAAAAAATGTAATTACTATGGGGATAATAAGACAGAAAAGCGCAATCGTACCTGATAATAATCAGCCCTTAGAAAACACATTGCTCATTGAAATTGGTTGAGCGCACGTAATTTAATATAATTAACATAAAATCTCGGCCGCGCGAAATGCGCTGCCCGAGGCGAAAAGAATGAGTGCCTCGGACGACAATTTCGTTTCCTCGAGGAAGGCTCGCACTCTGATAAGAGATAGCGCGGGTCAGAGAGGGCATTGCGCAAACGATAAGAACTTGATGCAGGTACAAAATGCGTTGGTTTGGAAAATTTACGAATTCGAAATGCAAAAGGAATTATAATTTAACTAAAAATATACAGGTTAAGCCTGAAATAATTGGATAAATGGCGAAACAATTAGGCAAAGCCAAAAAATTGTTTCACTCCCCACGGCCAAAAGAAATAAAAAGGTTTAAATATGAAAACATTAAAAAAATGTAGGAAACCAAAGAATTCGAGAATGAGATCGATGATGCCAACACCAAAAGCGAAACGCTATCGAAAAAATCCTCTTTCGAGAAGATAAGCCAAGGGAAACAACCCTTATAAATCGGCTTAAAAATAACAGGAGCACCACATAGGACACCGCCAAAAAAAATAGACGTTCTGTCTAAACCGGACAGAAGTCTAAAAAACTGTTAAACACAGCAATAACCGACTGCATCACATAGGACACAATCCACCTTCCTACAAACATCCGAAAAATTCACAAAAATTCGAAAAACTCGCACCGCATCATCATCACTCACTCTAAATCTAAAGTAACCCAACATCAAAAAGTATGAGAGTAAAAAAATTATCTTAAAAAATGAAACACAGTAAGTACTGCGAAAAAAGATTCGGGTGAAAACCCAGGATAACATCCTAAAAACCATAACCGCCCCGAATTTAGGTAGAGACCCCAGAAGCCGGAGGGAACAACCGCAACACCACCAAACCCCTCTCGGGCATTCAGCCAGTCGTCGCAGCTAGATGGAAAAGGCGCGCCGATGACGGACTGAATGTGGCTCCCTCACTGAGTCGGATGGCAACACAATCGCTCGCCCCAACCCCCAGAAATCTCCACAAGGCCGAAAAAACCATCCCAAATAACAATAAAATGAAAAAACCCGAAACAAGTATAAAATCAAATAAAAAACAACATAGCTAACAAGCCATGAACAACGATTTGAAAAACAAATCGGTCAAGGTACTAAGCGAACACAAGCACGGATGGGGAAAGCACTCTAAAAAATATCCCAAAATATGGAAAGAAACGAGCCCAACTGCTAGCGTTGCTTAGAGAGAGAACAAGATGACGTTGCTCCTCAACAGTGACCTTCCCTGCATGCCCAACCTACCACCCTAGCAAGAAACAAAAAGCACAAAAAACAAGTTTTTAAAAGGAACACTGTAGGTGTTTCCACGGTCACAATATCCTATAATACCATAGTCCAAATCCAAATAAGCGAAGCGCTTTTGAAAAAATCCTCAAATGAGACGGAAGTAATGGTAAGTAAAAGGAAAGTGAAAAGCACTAGAATGCAAGATCCATAGGGAACATACCCTACAGCAACTTTTAAAAACAGAAGAGAAAACGGGACATAAAGAAAAGAGAAAAGGAAAGAAGAGGAAAATGAACCAAAAAAACAGAGTTCGGAAAAACTCACGCTGCCACACCCACTCATCCAAGCTGCGACTGGCTAGGTCTACCATTCCATGCCGTGACCCGGGTTTACGGAGACATGGACACGCTTAAAGAAGAGGAAACACAAGGAAAGCAAATCGCCTTCAATCGCAAGGGAAAATCCGCACGCAAACAGATGCGTTAAAAAGACGCAAAAAATTGCATAGAAAAAATGCATAACAAGATGCAATAGCGCATCTAAACCGACGCAAAAAATATCTCCTGTCACGTCTAACAGAAGAAAAACCTGCACCACATCGGACACAGAAAAAAATATAGACACCCTGTTTACACCGAACAGGGGCCTAAAACGAGGACTGCCTCACATCGGACGCAGCCAATAAGCACAAATTCGCATCCAAAAGAAATGCATAATAACGCATTCAAAAAAAAATTAAGAGCCAGAAAGAACAACCCGGAAACAACCCGTCGAGACCCTTAGTAATCACAAGTACGGCCCCACGTTGGGCGCCAGTGAAACAATAAGAAAGCCGACCTGCGATTAATTAATAAAATAAGCAATGGTAGTAAAAATCGCAGATCAACCCCCCTACCATTTATACACCACGGCAGCTCTGAAAAACTGTTACTTACTCACCGCGATGGCCGACTAGCTCAAATATCGGCGGCCTTAGATCGTAGGTTTAGATCATCAGCTATGTACCCTGGAATGTCTTCAAAAAAGGAAAGGAAAATGGAAATGGGCGGCAGAAATCAAAAGATTTCAAATAACAAAAAGAAAAATAAACTACAAGTGACTAGCGTTTAATTAATCATTAATAAAAGTTTTGAAGAGTCAGTAACCAATAATCAGGATAATTAAAATGTAAATAATGTAATAACAACATTGTGCGTTAACTGAAGGTTGCGACACGCATAAAATTAAGAACCCCTTTCGGGTTATTTTAATAACTTTAACAAAAACACTCGTGGGATAAGCTTATCACAGTCATCTAATAAAACCTTCTGTTAGGCTATTGAAAATAAATAGCGTGACTGTACCTTTTACATAGGGTCGAAACACACATCAAAAATAGCAAAATTTATAACTGTGCATAATTAACTATAAACATGAAAATTTCAAATATTAAAACAAGAGCATGTATGAAATTGAATGTTACATTTTAATAATTGCAAAACGTATTAATTTAAGTTTTAAATATTGACGGGTTTAAAATGTATAAATGGAGAAACCAGTTATCAAAAACACGATAAATCTCGGAACAGCACAACTAACCTCGCAAAATAAGCTGGACGTGAACGGCTACAACCCTTGTTGGAATCGCCAAGGATGCGCAGAAAATTGCTGCAGAAGCATCCCAAAAAGGCAGCAAAAGCATCTTCAAAAGGCCGCAAAACGCCGAACCCAGCAGGTGTCGAAAGTGCGATAAGGCTTGGCCTCCGAGATAAACTCGTTGTTGAAACGGAACTGGTAATTAAGAGCTAACAAAAAATGTAATTACTATGGGGATAATAAGACAAAAAAGCGCAATCGTACCTGATAATAATCAGCCCTTAGAAAACACATTGCTTATTGAAATTGGTTGAGCGCACGTAATTTAATATAATTAACATAAAATCTCGGCCGCGCGAAATGCGCTGCCCGAGGCGAAAAGAATGAGTGCCTCGGACGACAATTTCGTTTCCTCGAGGAAGGCTCGCACTCTGATAAGAGATAGCGCGGGTCAGAGAGGGCATTGCGCAAACGATAAGAACTTGATGCAGGTACAAAATGCGTTGGTTTGGAAAATTTACGAATTCGAAATGCAAAAGGAATTATAATTTAACTAAAAATATACAGGTTAAGCCTGAAATAATTGGATAAATGGCGAAACAATTAGGCAAAGCCAAAAAATTGTTTCACTCCCACCGTAGTTTTGACGGATCATAGAGCTTTGGAGTTTCTTTTTAGCTGTAACGCACTAAGTGCACGGTTTATGCGTTGGTGTATATACTTACAAGAGTACCAATTGCAAATTAGTTATTGTAAGGGTAAAAATAACGTTATCGCTGGCTTTCTGTCAAGATATGGTCACGGAGGGGATAAAAGAAATGTACCTTTAACTATCGCTAAAGTTACTAAGCAAAAAAGGGGACAATGCGAATTAGCAAAAATATTAAGTAATTTAGAGGAGCAACAAATAAAAGACAAAGATCTTTTGTGGGTAAGGGAAGAATTAACGGAGAATAAATTTGGTAAATTAGGGGAGCTATCAAAAAATTACGTTATACAGGAAGGAATATTGTTTCGTCGGGGAAAACGTGGAGAAGAATGGTGGTTGGTATGTATTCCGGCTACACTTGTAGCGTCAATGGTGTGGGAATACCATAAGCTCTATGGGCATTTTGGAGTAAAAAAATGCACGAGGTTAATAAGTGAAACATGCTACATACCAAATTTGGAGAAAAAGGTGCATAGGATTCTAGCCACTTGTGATGTATGCCAGAAGGCAAAATTTGCAAATAAACCACAGGAAGGACTTATGTGTAACGTGAAAGCCAATCAACCATTAGAAATTTTACCTGTAGATTTGTTTGGGCCGCTACCGCAGGGGCGAGGAGGCTTGACAACCATTTTTGTGGTGCGTGATCATTTCACCAAGTATGTCAAGCTTTACCCTATCAAACGGGCCACCACTAAGGTTTTGTTTAACAAAATACTTAATTATTATATACCTAGCGTGGGCAAGCCAAATATAGTTCTGTCTGATCATGGGTCACAATTTACAAATAACAGTTGGGTTCGCGGCCTAGAAAAGGTAGAGATATCGGTTAGATATTCGGCTGTTTATCATCCCCAAAGTAATCCTGTAGAAAGGGTTATGAGGGATCTCAGTCGGCTGTTTCGATCGTACTGTAGTGAAAACCACACAGGCTGGGTAGGTCACGTAGAAAAAATTGAAACGTCGTTAAACCGCGTGCATAATGAGTTTACGGGCTTCACACCCATAGAACTAATGAAAGGGGAAAGAGCTAATCAAAAAATTGAAATGCTACTCGACTTCCCTGAGCGGAAAGATTTAGATGTGGATACCAAGATTCTGTTAGCTAGGGAAAATTCCGCGAGCAAGGCTGAAAAACGTAAATTTAGGCATGATAGAAACATCAAACCAATTAAATATCAGGTTGGTGATTTGGTCCTTGTAAAAACTCATTATCAGTCATCAGCAATAGACAAGACCACAAAAAAATTCTTTATACTTTACGAAGGTCCGTATAAAGTATCACGGCAAATAGGCGACAATGCGTACACCTTAAATCATCCAGGAACGGACAACTATAAAAGTACGCAAAATGTAGTGAGTTTAAAACCCTACCTCAAAGGCGACGAACTAGATCTCGACTAATCTGATTCTCTATTTAAATTAATTTTTTGTTCGCATTGTGAACCATAATTCCGCGATCAAAAAATTAAGGGGGAATACTGTAATGGGTACGGTTCATATCGCTACAATATTTTTGTATATATTATAGTTTCAATTTAAGTCGTATGTGCGTGCGCATAACGCGGTGAGTTTGAATTCTGCGGTGGTCAAGCTTCGGGGGTGCAGAGGACAATGGTGACAGCGGCAGAGGCAAGAGGTCAGAGGGTAGAAGCGGGCATCTCGTGTGAGGTGTGCACCTTAATTGTTTTACCCGGCGTGATCCTTTGTTTCGACGCGAAGTTAACGAAGCCAGTGTAAGAAAGTGGGAAAATTGGAGCAGTGACGATAGCCCATTTTGGTCCAAGTAATTAATTGGAGCAAAATCAGAGGGTAGCTTGCAAGAACGCCAAGGGCAGCGTACGCGCCAAATCCACACATATTCCCGCTCCCGCCATCATCTGCCGGGTCGCTCAACTTTTGAAATCTCGACAACGCCATCGTGAACGAGATAAGTGGACAATACAGTGGTTAGTGCCTATATTTAAGTACTAATATAGCGTAAAAGTAGATTGCTAATCCTTAATTAAGTAGATTAGTATAATATTAGCTAACTATTAGGAAATTAGGGTCCATTTAGTTATATGTATGTGTATGCCATAATTGGTGCATTTTATAAATTTTTAAGCGTAAAGGCTTTGTATTTATTGTTGTCTCCCATCGCCCCATTGCAGTAACCTGAATTGCCCTGAGTGTGGTCTCAGATGCCGAAGGTGAGCTAGTAGCCGAGGTAATTAGTTATAAACAAAACTAAACTAAATTAAATTAAATAAACAAAGCAGGTAGCTATCAAAAAGCAACGCTACAAGATTTTTCGACGGTTTCATCTCTTTTGAAATATGTTGCTTATTCTGATGTAGTGTATCAGCAACAGTAATATTTTTACCTAAAAAATAAATTGCTAAACGGATACTAGTAAAAAGATAAATTGTCTATTGTGAGATTAAGCCCAGAATTAAGAATAGGTACCACCCACTAAAGACTGTACCACTTCGAATCCCGGATTTTTATGTGAAGGTTCTGCAGGTTGACGACCTACATAAACTAACCATCAAGAGCATACATCTACCCCTTAAGGCAACCAGTTGTTCATCTATTGTGACGTTGGTATCCGATCTACCGGTATGGGGGCTGCCCAAAATGTCGAATGCCTAAAACGCCGAACCGATAATTCGTCCAAAACGTCGACTGCCATACCGCCGACTAGGCCCAAAACGCCGACTGCCATTCTGCCGACCGTGTCCAAAACGCCGAACGACGCTAACTGACCACACGTCGTTCGTGGGCTCGACGTCGGAGCCGAATATAAATCTAAAATTGTATTTGGTCCAAAACGCCGACTGCCATTCCGCCGACTATGTCCAAAACGCCGACTATGTCCAAAACGCCGACTGCCATTCTGCCGACTAGGTCCAAAACGTCGAGTATGTCCAAAACGCCGACTGCCATTCTGCCGACTATGTCCAAAACGCCGACTGCCATTCTGTCGACTAGGTCCAAAACGCCGACTGCCATACCGCTGACTAGGCCCAAATCGCCGACTGCCATTCTGCCGACCGTGTCCAAAACGCCGAACGACGCCAACTGACTTCACGTCGTTCGTGGGCTCGGCGTCAGAGCCGAATATAAATCTAAAATTGTATTTGCTCCAAAACGCCGACTACCATTCCGCCGACTATGTCCAAAACGCCGACTGCCATTCTGCCGACTATGTCCAAAACGCCGACTGCCATTCTGCCGACTATGTCTAAATCGCCGACTGCCATTCTGCCGACTATGTCCAAAACGCCGACTGCCATTCTGCCGACTATGTCCAACACGCCGACTGCCAATCTGTCGACTAGGTCCAAAACGCCGACTGCCATTCTGCCGACTATGTCTAAAACGCCGACTGCCATTCTGCCGACTATGTCCAAAACGCCGACTGCCATTCTGCCGACTATGTCCAAAACGCCGACTGCCATTCTGCCGACTATGTCCAACACGCCGACTGCCATTCTATCGACTATGTCCAAAACGCCGACTGCCATTCTGCCGACTATGTCTAAAACGCCGACTGCCATTCTGCCGACTATGTCTAAAACGCCGACTGCCATTCTGCCGACTATGTCCAAAACGCCGACTGCCATTCTGCCGACTATGTCCAAAACGCCGACTGCCATTCTGCCGACTATGTCCAACACGCCGACTGCCATTCTGCCGACTATGTCTAAAACGCCGACTGCCATTCTGCCGACTATGTCCAAAACGCCGACTGCCATTCTGCCGACTATGTCCAAAACGCCGACTGCCATTCTGCCGACTATGTCCAACACGCCGACTGCCATTCTGCCGACTATGTCCAACACGCCGACTGCCATTCTATCGACTATGTCCAAAACGCCGACTGCCATTCTGCCGACTATGTCCAAAACGCCGACTGCCATTCTATTGACTATGTCCAAGACGCCGACTCCCAATCTGCTGACCGTGTCCAAAACGCCGAACGGCGCTGGCCGTCGTCACATCGTTCGTGAGGTTAGCGTCGGAGCCGAACGCGAATCGAAATTTATATTTAGCCCAAGATGCCGACTGCACTCCATTCGGCACTTTGGCCATTCGGCAAAATGGCCTAGAACGCTAGTACGAGGCTCGCCCAAAACGCCGACCGCGTTCGGAGTCAGCAGTTTGGCCGTTCGGCGAAATGTCTTGCAAGGTAATCGCTGTCATGACCAAAACACCGACTGCCTGTACCAGCGGCCGTAAACAGTTTTGAAATTGCGTTCTTGTAGATGACGTTGCACTATGGTAGGTTTCTTTATTTGATTAACTGTTTCTCACTTCAAGACTAAAATTGTGGAAAACAAATACGATCTGGCTTTCTGAATCTTTTTAATAGTCGCGGCAAACTTGGATGGTACCTATGAGTGCTGATTCATTACGGGAAAAAGCTATTCATGGGTCATAAAGTGCAATTAATTCTACACCTACCAATATGTCCACAATGTCTACTTTTGTATTTACAATTGCCTATTTAATACTTATGATGCCGTTCTCTAGTTATGATTGACGTTTTGTACGTAAATGAGGTTATCGATAATAGATACAAAAAGGCGTTTGTGATTTAGTTAAACTTCCGACAAATTAAATAATTATAGAGGGTGTTTCTTAAGTCGACCATGTGAATTCTGGAGGTACCAACATTGTAACGTAAAGAGATCTAAAAAACTCGTTTAAGGTTTTTTGTCTCAGATCCGTAATTCTCTTATAAAACACCGTTAAAAATACATACCCAGTGTGCCATAGAGCGAAAGTGTTTTTTAATGAAAAATCGAATAAATCCAAATGTCAAATATTTAACGCATTTATAAAGTTTAGAAAAGGAAAAAATCAAATATGTAAAAATATACAGGGAGGTAAAAGCATAAAACCAGTAACAACAATCCAGTCTCGCAGACTAAAATATGAGGAAGTACAACTTAGGTACCAGTTCCTTTTAGAAGTAGAAGTGTCTGAGGTTGACTGGGTGAAATATGATGATAAAACAACGCTATTGGGAAATTTTAAAAATATATATCGGCAGCAGAACAGGTATGTGGTGTAAAAAAACATACTGTTAAGACAAGGACAAAACAAACGGCTTGGTAATCAAGTAACATTACATCAAAGTTGAAGATAAAGAAACAGTTACGGCACAGCTACCTCAAAACAAAATGCAGTGAAGACTATGAGCTTTATAAACAACATTGAATAAAAGTAAACAAAATGGTGAATAATGCTAAGAAACAAAGTTTGGAAGATGACTTTGGGGGAAAATAGAACATAACTTTAAAAAAGAACAGAAGCTTTTTTTGTAGGGTCTTAAAGAATTTCAGAAAAGACAAAACATTCCTTCTGAATGTCATTGAAGATAAAACGGGAAAATGACTAACTAACGACACGAAGATCATGGCCCGTTGGAAACAGCACTTTGAAGATATACTTGGGCAACATAATAGCGATGCAGATGACACAACGAACAGTGATCAACAACATATCAGAGTCGAATAGTAAAGCATGCAAAATAAATAATTAGAACAAGCAATATTAACATTAAAAGTTAGTAAAGCCTCTGGACATGACAAGATAAGTCCAGAAATGATTAAGTATTTAGGACCGAAGGGCTTACACAAATTTCTAATTCTGACCAATTCTGCTTGAAAACATAAAAACATTGAAATAGGAAAAAACTAAAAGAGGTATGACGTTGAAACTTTATACACTGCTCAAAAAAATTAAAGGAGCACCTATCAAAAGTCTTCCAAAATTACGGTCAATATAAATTTTGAAACAATACTCAGTCTATAAATTTTCCAAGACATAGTGATAGTGTTTCCATTATGAAATCCCTGAAAACAAAAACCTACAACAAACAAATACTGATTGTCATAGAAACGTGTAACGATTTAAGTCGACTTTTACTAGCTGCTCCTTTAATTTTTTTGAGCAGTGTATATAAGTTTTGTTTACTATCTAGATGCGACAACAAGCTTTTGAAGAAAATCGCATAACCGGAAGTATGGTGTTTACTCTTGTGATTTTTCAGTTCTTTTGAAAACGGCTCTAATGACGTTTTTCAAACGTTACATTGTTATTACATTTTTAATGTGAGATATGTGATTTTCCAGTTGAATACCTCGAAAATGGGTTTCTTTTTTTATTAACTAGAATTTTAAATAGAACATCCCGTATTAAAACTTTAGAGATAATTTGTCTTTTCAACTAACTCTATTTTTTACGGTTTCAGTAGAATTTGTAATTTTTAAAATTTATTGACAAATGCTTAAAAATAAAAAAAAAATTTTTGCTAACTGTAAGATCACTGTAAAAGGAAGTTGTGTGCGTGTACCACACCATTATTTTTTATAGTATTCTGATTGTTAATGCTGCAACTATAGTTTCATCAATCTATACAAGAGAAACTCGTAAACTACCAATGTCAAATTTGTTAAATATTTGCTGAGTGTACTTGGAAATTACAGTTTTTTTTAAAACATACTTTGGATCTAGTAATTTCTAGTAATATTTAAAGTTAGGTTATGTTACATGTGTCAAAAGTTTTTCCTTGTAATAATTAACTACAGCCTTTTTTCACTTTTCAATAATAAAACCCTATTTCGTTTTTGTTAGATTGCAATTGAAGTGTGTTCAGAAAAATTAAAGAATTTTGGAGATTTTTTTACAAGAAAGTGTGACACGTCAAGTTTTTTAATTTTAAAAATTTCACTGCTGGCAAAATCAGCAAGCAGAAATTCCAAAACAGAATTTAAACAAGGTACCAACTTGACAGCGTTTTGACAGCTCACGATATTTGTGAATGGATAGTACACAACTTTAAGGTTTTTGTTACTCACCTGCTTTAAAAAATATGCCGCTATATGACAAATTCGGAGATTCTCCAAACGTTTTCTCAAATTTTTAACGGTGTTTTAGACCTCTTTTTACGTTACAATGTTGGGACCTCCAGAATTCACATGGTCGACTTAAGAACACCCTGTATAATTATTTAATTTGTCGGAAGTTTAACTAAATCACAAACGCCTTTTTGTATCTATTATCGATAACCTCATTTACGTACAAAACGTCAATCATAACTAGAGAAAGGCATCATAAGTATTAAATAGGCAATTGTAAATACAAAAGTAGACATTGTGGACATATTGGTAGGTGTAGAATTAATTGCACTTTATGACCCATGAATAGTTTTTTCTCGTAATGAATCAGGACTCATAGGTACCATGCAAGTTTGCCGCGACTATTAAAA
Organism: Agriotes lineatus; assembly: GCA_940337035.1. NCBI lineage: Eukaryota > Metazoa > Arthropoda > Insecta > Coleoptera > Elateridae > Agriotes > Agriotes lineatus. The sequence goes on along the minus strand of CALNHX010000963.1, from coordinate 58,500 downwards.
AGATTCAGAAAGCCAGATCGTATTTGTTTTTCCACAATTTTAGTGTTGAAGTGAGAAACAGTTAATCAAATAAACAAACCTACCATATTGCACCGTCATCTACAAGAATGCAATTGCAAAACTGTTTACGGCCGCTAGTACATGCAGTCGGCGTTTTGGTCATGACAGCGATTACCTTGCAAGACATTTCCCCGAACGGCCAAACTGCTGACTCCGAACGTGGTCGGCGTTTTGGGCGAGGTTCGTACTAGCTTTCTAATCATTTTGCCGAATGGCCAAAGTGCCGAAGAGAGTGCAGTCGGCATCTTGGGCTAAATATAAATTTCGATTCGCGTTCGGCTCCGACGCTAACCTCACGAACGATGTGACGACGGTCAGCGCCGTTCGGCGTTTTTGACACGGTCAGCAGATTGGGAGTCGGCGTTTTGGACATAGTCGGTAGAATGGAAAACTGCCGACTCCGAAAGCGGTCGGCGTTTTGGGCGAGGCTCGTACTAGTCACAAAACAATACCTAATAGCTGGCCATAGACACACGTTTAAAACCGCCACGAATGTAGTACATCCGTGCCCAAGATTCGTATATATACGAATCTTGATCCGTGCCGGCTTTGAACGTGTGCATATGCGCAGCCATAAGCTGGGCATAGACATGCGTTCAAAACTTCCACGAAAAACTACATTCGTGGCGGTTTTAAACGCGTGTCTATGGCCAGCTAATAGAAGCGAATCCCCCATGCAAAACGTTGGAAACACGCCACCGTTTTATAGAGTTCCTAAAGAGTTGGGACATTGGATCCACAAATCAAGGATCACATGATTCAGCAATAATATATATAATTTTTTTATATTTGAAAGATGTAAGACAAACAAAATGACATTAATTGACATGTCAAATCACAGAAGGCATTCATTTAGAAATCTGATGCGAAGTCTGAGTTGTGAGCCCGGTGCATGCGGTCGTGATTTTGCAGCACTGAATTGGTAATCAACGCGCGCCACGCGCTACAAGTGAGCTAATTTTATTTTATTTAAATTGTCGTCAGTTTGCCAAATCTCACAAATTTCTGTTAAAACGCTACTTAAAGGGGGCTCTTCAAAAAAGAGCCCCTTAAATTAACAATCACGTAACAGCAAATCTGCCTCAAAAAATATGCTTGAAATGGATTGCGAAGACGTGCCACAGAACAGCGACGCTGGTTTCACCTCCGATAAGAAAAGGAACAACAATTCACCCACAGCTGTATCTCCAAGGAAAAAGTTTTTATTTACTAATGAAGAACTCCTATCCAAAAATAAATACTATCTTGCTGACCAAAACGTTCTACAGCACACAAATGATTCATTGGAATCGACTGAACCAAGCAAAGAACCACAAATTATTAAACAAAAAATTCCTCCGATTTTGTTACATAAAGCTACAGACTATCAATCGGTAATCAAAGATTTAAAAGGAATTTACTACCAGTTACAAAGGCGATTTGTTGAAAATCACATTAACATCAATAGACGATTATCGGACACTGACCAAATTTTACAACGCCAATAATGTTAAATATTATTCGTTCAATAACCCCGCTGATGCACCGATGTCAGTTGTAATACGTCACGTCCCTTGCTCTATCACTACCGAGGAAATCAAAGCAGAATTGGTGCAGAAAGAACTGCCTGTAATTAGCGTCACTCGAATGCTAAGTAAGAATAAAAACCCGATTCCATTATGTGTTATTAATTTAACAAAGAACGACAAAGCAAAGAAAATTTTTGATGTAACAACGCTATACCACTGTATTGTAACTGTCGAGCCAAAACATAAGAACAAAGACATACCACAATGCCAGCGATGCCAGCGTTACGGGCATACTAAAAATTATTGTAAATTGGACCCCCGTTGTGTAAAGTGCACAGGGAACCACTACTACAAAGATTGTCCAAAACTAAAAACTACGAAGCCACAGTGCGTGAACTGCGGCGAAGAGCATCCCGCAAATTACAAGGGTTGCTCATACTATCGATCTATTTCTTCGGCTCGACAAACAGTTAATAATAATTTACCTAACCGACATTCTAGACTAAGAGATGGTACTTCCTACGCCCAAATAACGCAAGAAAATCATTCAGATCACAATCTCACACATACTCCTAGTAATACTGAAGAAAATTCAACTGCAACTAAACTTATAAAAATTTTATTAGAATTTCTGGCTCCACATATGGACCAAATTAAAACACTTTTAGCTTCGCTGTTACCCTCACTACTTCAAAATGTCTGCAAATAACATGCAAAATTCCTTTAATAATACAATTATTGTAAACTGGAATGCCAACGGCATCAAGACACAACGGTCTATATTTATTGCATTCCTGGCGAGACACAGCGTCGATATAGCTTGTGTAAGTGAAACACATCTAATACCAGACGAAAACTTCAAAATTTCTGGATACAACATTTACAGAAAAGACAGAGATGCTCTTATAGCTTCAGGTGGCGTTGCAATTATAGTTAAAAAGCAGCTGAAAGTCGTACCATTATTGGAACTCAACCTATCTAACTTAGAAGCAATTGCAGTTAAACTCACTATAAACAATAACAGCAATATAGTAATAACATGTGTTTATAAACAACCCAATAAGCAACTAGCCGAACAGGATATCAATATCCTACTAAGCCGAAGTGAACCTACCCTTGTCATCGGCGACTTTAATAGTAAACATGTACTATGGGGATGCCGTGTTAGCAACCCAAATGGAATACGATTGCATAATTACTCCTCTAATAATGGAGCACAAATTTGTTCCCCTACTGAAAATACCTACGTTCCCTATCGCACCGATCACAAGCCCGACATATTGGACATCATTGCATTGAAAAACTTCAACCTGCCGATCCACCAAACAGTACTACCCGAGTTAGACTCCGACCATTTACCTGTCTTGATCTCATTTGTTTCAAAACCGGAAATATATTCACCACCTCAGCGGTTAATCAAGAGTATAGTTGATTGGAAAAACTTCTCGGAAAAAATAGATGCAAAGATTAAGTGTCCTTCCTCTATAATGACTACAGCTGATATTGATACTGTCATCGAGGATTTTACCATTAAAATAAAAGAAACTATATCTGAATCCACTACTACCATAAAGCATCGTCGTCCGAATAACTCCATGCATCCACCGATGGACATTCTGAATAAAATCAAAGAAAAACACCGATTAAGGCGATTATGGCAACGAACAAGGGATCTTCAGATTAAAATCGAACTAAATAGAATATCCAGACAAGTTAAGTGGGAACTAGATAAATATCGAATCGATTCCTACTGCAAGTACATACAAGAGTTGGAACCAGGGGATCCCTCTATGTGGAGAGCTACTAAACGCATTCTAAAAGAACCTGCAACCATTCCAGCACTAAAATTAAATAATCAAGAATTCACGACTGACAGTGAGAAGGCTAACTTGTTTGCAGACTACCTGGAGACAGTGTTTACAACTAACCAGACGCAGAATAACGCCAATTTTACAAATCAGGTTACTCAAGCAGTAGATGATATTCCACCCTCAATTATTGAACCCATAGTTCCCACAAGCCCAGAAGAATTGAGAACATTAACACAGAGGTTAAAAATTAAAAAAGCTCCAGGTAGAGATGAAATATCTAACATCATACTACGCAACCTAACTAACAAAGCATTCGCTTTGTTAGCAACAACATTCAATAGTTGCCTGCGACTAGGTTATTTTCCCAGCCATTGGAAACACGCCGACATCATTTTATTTCATAAACCTAGCAAAAATCCACACGAACCCTCCAGTTACCGTCCTATTAGTCTTCTGTCAAGTCTTTCTAAACTGCTGGAAAAAATAATCAAACTTAGACTGGCCGATGAACTTCATAATCATAACATCATCCCAAAGTTTCAATTTGGATTCCGGACCAACTATTCTACCACACACCAGCTAATCAGACTGTCAGAAATCATAGAACGAGGATTCGAAGAGAAGAAATATACTACAATTGCTTTTCTTGATGTAAAACAAGCATTCGACCGCGTCTGGACCAAGGGTTTAATCTACAAATTAATTCAGCTACCACTTCCGTCATACCTTGTTAGGATAATCTCCTGCTTTCTAACAAACAGAACATTTATGGTCAAGGTACGCGACAAGACATCAACTCCCAGGACAATAAGAGCAGGAGTACCTCAAGGGTCTGTTTTAGGCCCAATACTATACAACTTGTTTACATATGACATTCCAGAACCTACAAATTCGTCTCTATCGATATTTGCAGACGATACTGCCATAATAACGCAAAGCGATAATTTAATAACATCCGCGGCAATGTTACAAGATGCTGTTAACATACTGATAGAATGGTTCAATCAATGGCACATAACCTTAAATCAAAGTAAGTGCGTTTGCAAGATATTTACACTGAGAAGAGTAGTGGAGCCCCCTAATATCACAATCAATGGCAAAGCTGTCTTATGGAGTCCTAAACAAGTACCTGTCAAGTATCTTGGTGTTTTTTTCGACTGGAGGCTTAACTGGAGTGCCCACATACAAAACAAAATAAAAGAGTGCTACGTTAGACTAAACAAACTATATCCAGTCATCAATAGAAAGTCTCCTCTCAAAGTGCAGTGCGGGATATTGATTTATACATCAATACTACGACCCATAATAACTTATGCATGTCCTGTATGGTGTGCAGTGTCTCCAACACATATTCACAAACTACAGGTATTACAAAACAAGGTGTTACGTATGGTAGTTGGGGCGCCATGGTTCATTAGAAATTCTCAGGTGCATAAAGAACTGGGTATGTCAACTATAGTGCAGTTTATCAGAAAACTTGCAAAAACATTTTTCGCCAATATTAATTCTTGTCCAAGTGCTCGGTATTATTCTCTCGGTCAACAAGGACTTCACGTGCGCCTCAAAAGACGCCTTCCACAGGATGTCTTACTAACGGATGACAGTGATTAACATAACATTGCTCCTATTATACGCATCAAATAATGTTTTCTTTCGAAATAACTTTTAGTTTATTTTTAGTTTAGTTTTAGTTATCACTGTTAAATCTTAAACCTAGTAATTAGCACATTATGTCTTATTATTTTTTATAACGGATAACGGTTCCTTCTGTAATAATGTACCTTATATAATTTCCTGTTAGTTTTAGTTATTCATTCTTAAAAATTTTCTATATTAATCTAACCATGCATGACACTGTATGTCGAACTGGTAAAATAAATCACAAAAAAAAAAAGTTTTCTTGGGCTGTATTCTAAGTAATTCACATTTTATTTTATGTGAGTACATGTTCACAAAGCCGGTGCTGCATAATAAACGCATTGTGAAATATGTATAATTTGCAAGTGCAGCACGAAACACGTGTTCAAGCCTGCAGCGGGATGCAAGGCGTTTCAACTTGTGATAATTTTATGAAGAACATGGCACTGGAGCGCTGGCCTTTGCCCAGGTAAGCAGTGTGTGTGTGTCCACCTCCAAAGAATAGTACGCGAATTTTAACCAAGGCAAACTATGTTAAATAGAAGCGGCTTTAAAGGGTTTGTTACAGTATTAAATGCTTGTTAAGACCCCTAGCGACTGTTCGTAGCAGCGCTCGTCCCGGCGTCCAGCCCTAATAGCCTCGGCTAGAAAACTCGGTCGGGAGGGGGGTTCACACTCTAGGGTACAGTTGTAATGTTACATGCAGTCTGCATGTCACATTTATTCATATAAAATATATCCAGATAGTTAATTTAAAAAGTTTATGTACAGTCAATGTGTTGTGAATGGTTACGGGTAACCAAAGAGAAGTAAATAAACAGAATGATAAAAAAGTTCAATTTGAAACTAGACTCGAGACGGTCATATTAAAACCGATGGTGGTTCAATTCCAACCAATTGGTATTTTTAATTGAATTTAATTAAAAGATCATTACACAGGAAGTATCTGGTAATGATATAAAATAAATTCAGCAAATCAAAGCGTCTATCAAGTCGACATAATTGAAGTGTTTGCAATATCATATTGAAGTTATATTACCAAGTAAATAACTTACAATATAATTAACGTAGAGCCAGTGTTTACGTGTGTGTTGTGCATTCAATTGAGAAGTGCTATCTGGGAGATAGCAACACATCCAAAGAGCTTTTTGAGGGGATTGGAGATTTCAACCAGCCAGTTACTGTTAGCTGTCCTGCTTCATTTGCAGAGGAATTCTATAGGTTGCTGATCAGGTTACGCTAAAGCGACGTTAAGGTCAGTGTTGTTTCTTAACTTTTGCTAACAACTTTTGGAATACTTCAAGGATATTTAAATTGTGTGTTTAATATTAGTGAACTTGTATTTAGAACTAAGAATTGCTATTAATTATCTAAATTCTAATAGTGTTCTGAGTACTCGGCGATTTTAGGTCATTATATTTAGAAATTCTAACCTTTTGATTTAATTTAAGATTGGGGATGTAAATTAGGGATTTTGGGTTTTAATATTGATTAAAAGTTATCTTAAACAAACTTGACTATCCTTACGTCATTGACAATTCAATAAACATATCTGAATGTCATTAAGATATTTAGAATATCAGTAAAAGACCTGAAAGTAACTATAAAATTACTTTATATTAATCAAATAGTTGAACAATCAGTAATACTTGTTATTAAGAAGTACCATTCAGCTGAGGGTAAGGAGTATTTCTTTAGCTTTACTGACTAGCCGGAGCAAAATTTAAAATAAATAGAAGAATATACTATGACAATATTTGTATGTCACATATTGACGTTTGTGAGGTAAGTTATTATTTTAATTTATCATATAAATAAGTGATATAACACCGCATAGAGGCGTTCTATTACACAGTTCAGGGCGAGATACCACAAAAGGGGTGATTGATGGTAAATATTCAATAACAATTCGAAGGGCGCCACGGGCTTTGCAGATAGTAAGTCTAATTTTAGCTGACTGACCAAAAGCCGAAAACCAATCGCTGTAGAGTCACGTCATACCCCAGGAGGCGCCCCACGGTACTGGCGTTTACACCTACCTTTCTGGTGTCCTTTCTTCAGTTGCTTGAGCCCTGTACAGAGGGGTTACACACAACACGACAAGAATCTTAGTTCCTGCCAGCTAAACAAATACACACAAATAAAATGCAATGCGTAAATTAAAAACAGGTGATCTATTGTCACAATATTTACACACACATCAAATTCGGACAAGTAGCATGTGATAAAATCGGGGTTAAACAACAGTTTTACAAGAGAATGGCAAAATGCCACAGAGACAAAACGTCCGTTAAAATTATGGTCGTCTGAATCCCGGAACTAACTTATTTAGCAGCTGGCAAGGTAACAGTTAGTTCATGAAGATGGACTGGTAAGGTGGCCGTGGGCAAAATACGAAGCAAATGACCAATCGTTACAGGTATAGTATGATCAAAAATTATTTTCATTTAGTAGAGTTATGGAATAGTTCCTAATTTATGAATGCAACTATAAGTTATTTAAAAATCAAGTGTCAAGTTTGACATTTAAGTATAAACATAGTTGCATTCATAAATTAGAAACTATTCCATATTCATACTATTCATTTTCGCTCACTTAGCCGTTTACACCACAGTGAAATTGCTATATTTCGTCGACCTACAATATAATTGTTCTGATTTCTGCATTTATTAAAATTTAAAATGTTACATCCTTTATATCAAGAGATCCAAAAAAAAAAACTGTTCCTCAGCGGACTGTGGAAATTCAACGTATGAATAATATGTTGGTAACACTGCACGTCAATGTCAAATTCGAGGTTATCAGGTTAGGTTTTCCGTCAGTTATGACACAAAATGACTCAAATCCTAACCTGCTAACCTCGAATTTGACATTGACGTACAGTGTCACCAACATATTATTCATACATTGAATTTCCACATCCCGCTGAAGAACAGTTTTTTTTGGATCTCTCGATATATAAACGTAAGCTATGCCTGTCTGCCTGCATCATATATTTAATAGTTACTATATTGCTAACGGCTATGAGTAGGGAGGTCACAGCGTAAGTGAGACAGACAAGCAACTCTTCGATGTATTTGGTGAGCTGTGCGCAATCGCGTCTTCCGCGCGGTGGGGAAGTGAACCAACCAAGTTGAAAATTCGCTTCTAAAGGCGGAGTTCAAATTCTCAGGCATGCGCACGAGACGCGTAGTACGACGAGTGATACTATGTCGGCGCCGTAATGTTTTCGGCCGTTCCCAGGCCCTACTAGCAATGTTGTAAGTAATACATATATGATTAAGTATATGGCCTGCATGCGTATATAACTTGTTCAGCGCCATCTAACGACATTAAACTAAATTACTGCGATGACGGAAAGCATGCTTGTCGGAAGGTACCTACCAATAAAGTTAAATAGGTGTTATTTTGTAACATCTTTATTCACAATACAATTTGACAAATGTAAATACTATTTTAATTAAAATGGGCTTAGCTACGCATGTGATGCACTAAAAAGCTGGTTTTTACAATAAATTACATGAAATTATGAAACTTTACTTGGTTATACAGAGACTCGAGAACCGTTTTACAGATGGATCACCACTCATCATCTGACTTTTAGGTTAATGCTACAGGTAGAACGGGGGTATAAATGTAAAATAATATTATGCACACATAGCTAAATGTCCAATAATGTCCATTTTGATTTATCTGTTACTTTGTGGGATATAAAATTCGTAGCGTTTACTTTTATAAAGCTGCCTTACTTCTGGTTTGAACAAGATCCACGTTATTCTAAGGTTAAAGTAATTACATAGTTTTATTTTCTTGGTCTAGTGTAGTGACCTAAAAACACCTAGTTAATTAACAAATCTAATGAAACATAATAACTAAATATTCGTTCCTATGATCTAAATTCTGGATAATAGAGAAGTGGTCAAAATTCTTTTTCACATCAGTATTGAATACACCGTGACCGCCAAAAAGTCGGTATCATATGGGACTTTTCTTTTAAATTGTGCTTGTCTAAAAACCTACTTAGCCTTTATCATATATACCGAGTGATAGTTAGTTAGAAAATGGTGTTTTTAAAAATTGTCAACATCTAAAAAGGGTTATTCTTAGGAAATTAAGTAAGATTTCAATGAAATTTTTTAGTGTGTGTTAGCTTTAGCTAACTGAACAATCTCAAGGCCAGAAAACATATTTTTCTTTAACTTTAGCTAAAAGTTATTTTTTTCAGTTTTTCTAATATTTTTCGAAATTTCACATACCAAGACTTAATTATAATTTAAAGACTTATAATTGGAAAAAATGTTAATTACTCTTTTAGATTTTTACTATTTACCGAAAAGTAATATGTTCGCATAATTTTTAAGCTTTTTATACAAGCCGCTTTTCAGGACAAATATTTATCAATAATAATTACTACCTATTTATATGGTTTCTAAAAACTCTAATTTATCCTTGTTAATAAATTACTGCTCCAAAAATCCTGTAGATATTCTTTTATGGTTGTCTAAATAAAGCGATTTTTTTAAAACTTGTAAACTGGACAAAGAAAAATCTCCTGATTTAGACAACTGTAGAAGAACATTTACAGATTTTTTGTAACTGTTATTTTTTTAAAAGCGCCAGATTAGAGTTTTTAGAAGCCATTTAAATAAATATTGATTATCATTGAAATATATTTCTTCTAAAAGGCGCCTTGCATAAAAAATAAAAATTAAGCGAACATACTACTTTTCGGCAAATAATAAAAAATCTAAGGGAGTATTAACAGTTTCTATTATCTTTTCCAATCATAAATCTTTATAGTCTTTACATAAAAAAATGAAATTAAAAATTAAGTCTTGGCATGTGAAATTTTGCAAATATTGAAAAGCTTGAATAATGTAATTTTTGTAAAGTTAAAGATCAATAGGTGTTTTACGGCCTTGAGCTGTTCAGTTGGCTAAAACTAACACACTTTAAACAAAACTCACTGAAATCTTACTTAATTTTCGAAAAATAGCACTTTTTGGATTTTGAAATTTCGGTATTTATAATAGGGGCTAAATAGGTTTTTTAGCAAGCATAGATTATTGCCGTAAAAAGTTTTTTTTTAATCGAAAATAAAAAACTTTCCTATATGATGCCGACTTTTTGGCAGTTACTGTACTATCTACAACTCGACAGACAGAAGCTGGCATTTGAGGAATCAATGCGCAGTGGTTGAAATGGTGGAGTATCGACGGAGCTCATTTACTTTGCAGTCACGTCACGCACGTTTTACGCTTGCTTTAAACGCTTACGTTCACGCAAACTCACGCTCACGTTTACGGCATAACCCTCCACTTACGCCGTGACCCGCAGCTTTTACTTGAAAATTCAAATTCAGATAGAACTGAATGTTCAAATTTAAAACCAATAAAGGACCCAACACAGAACTAAAAACTCTAAAATAAAATGTTTCGCACGTGAAATAATTTACGTGATATTTTTCAATTAGAATAGTAGACACAAAAAGAAATAAATGCAAATTGACTACAATAGCTTACAACAAGGAATAAATACTCATTTTTTACAAAAACATTTCTTGCAATCGTCTTCAAATACGATCGTGTCAAAATTACAACTTTTTGCACAGTTTCAAGTGTGAAAAGTGACGTTTGTAGCACTTTTAATATTAGCGCGGTGCCATTGATGGCGTGTTTTAATATTATATTAAAACACGCTTTGCCGTAAATTTCAATGTCAACATAACCTAGAATATCTAAAACAACGTAACGGAAGAAGTGTCACCGAAATAAGTTTTTATATTTCTGTTACGATCTTAAAAAAAAATAGTGTATGATACACGTGTATACTGTATAAGTGCCATTAAAGCAATAGCGACGTTAAAAGCACTCCGCTTTGCGTCGTGCTCTTAAACTCGTCGCACGTGCTTTAAAAGCGTACTTATTCACTAGTATCATAATATACTATTAATACCAAAAGCTATTATTATAATTGACGTTTTCTGTACTGCTACTAGTACAACAAGGTACATGTTGCTGAGCAAAACACTGTTAATTCCCAGGTTTAAAAGTACTTTTACGTCCGAGGAACTAAAAGTAAGTTCTACTTGGTCGCCTATAGACGCAGACATGCGATTGACTGTAGACACAAAATTTACAACACAACACAGGTGCGAAGTTCCGTTGCTGCCGGCTGCCACACAGCAGTACAATAACATCTCGCTCCAGCTCTAGATCTTCCACATGGGTAAGCAGCGGGGGAGAGGAGCAATCTGCTGTCTTTTGTTAGTTACTAAATATTTAACGTAAATTAACGTAAAACGGAAATCACGCCTTGACATTTTTCACTTACGTTCAGGGTCCGATTTTCAAATATTACTCATGTTCATGACGGAACCCGCCGTGAGTCAGCGTGACCGGACTGTTTTCACATCAAGCGTTCGTCCCTACTTTACAGTCGCCAAATTGTGAACATCAGGCATATTCTAGTACAAGGTGAGTGCAGTGGAGCTACAGCATGGCTCAAATTTCAGCTTGTCTTTGTTCCTCCTAGTGCTCACTCTTTCTGGCGCCGCGCAGGTTGACATCAAGCTAATATCTATCGAGCTGTACTCATATTTTCAGCAAATCCAGATAAGTTATTTTTTACTTCCATTCAAAGTTCAGTTATTTCAAAAATTCACTACTAAATATACCTCTACAATAAAGCATATAATATTGATAGTGTTAAAATATCAATACCAGCTTACATCAGACTATACTTTATACGCAGAACTTTTTCTTTGTTTTCTTTGGTATAACTTTCTTACATACTTAAATGCAGTATGTGATATAACTTAAACTACAAATATGCCAAACAATTTTCTCTATTTATTGGCATCGCAATACTAATTCTCAATGTGGTCCCGTCAGTTATTCTATTCATGTATCGATATCAGTAGTATTTGTATGACATTAATGTGTTTCAGTTTTACAAGGCTATTATAATGAGGAAAGCGGCGTGTTCTCGGCAAACATAGTCATATACTTTCTTGATGGCCAAAAAGATAACTCTACAACAAAAGCACCAGTTGCGATCAATAGCCCTACGAACCAACAAATAAATAAGCTTTTGAAATGATCCACGGTTAAAGCAATCTTTTCCTCCCCCTGCGGTTCACTTTTGGCAATAAGCTGTAGATCAAAGTTTGCGACTTTATAAAATCCACCTTCCGTCAGTTTTGTATTAATGTTGTTAAATATATTGAAAAAATAATGCCCCTTTCGCATACCAACGATGGTTTCCACCGCTGTCAAACCTGTATCCTGCTTTATGATGTCAACCAGTGGTTTTTGTAAGAAAAAGAATGCGTTCATTTGCTCTTCGCTTAGGAACGTGCTGACATTTCTATGATAAGCAGCCTGCATTACACCGGTGGTGAAGTTTATTGGATTGACTACAACTCTTTGATTAAGAATTTTTGCATACACCGACTCGTTTTGACGGGGCAGCACCATTTTTTCGGCACCTGTGTTGATTACCACCGGAAAATCCAGAGCTGAAAAATCTTGAATTGTTCTCGTAACCCGTTCGTATCCAGGTTGAGTCAAAACGCTAATCAGATTGCTTTGAAACACATTGTAGATGTGCATGCTGTAAAATAAGTAGAAGAGAGCCAGAAAGCGGACGGAATCCATTTTTGGAAGAAGGTAATGAGATGATGCGTTAAGAGTAAATTCTAAAATGACAATAATGCATTTATAAGTATTTAACAATGTGCGTCGTTCTTCGCTATATGATGATATGTATCTACACATAAGTGTTGCCAGTACAAAAATTGCTATGACGAGACTCCAAATTGTTCGATTAAAAACTGAAAGCATTGCTCTAATACCTTTTATTCTGTCGCCTTTAGGAGCAATCCAAATCATATCACTTCTAAAAAAATAGTCAGGGATATCATATTCCTCGTAGAGGTCAATAAATCTGATCACGTCAGGAATAATGATATATATATCTTTGCTGTGAGTGTGTATCAATGATTTTGCGTCTGGTACATACTCAAAAACTAGTGGGGATTTTAAAACCTTTCCAATATACTTTAGAAGGTTCAGTATTACAACAACAACAGAGTGAGTACTTCGAGTAACGTTTTCATTAGCATGAAAAGCAGTAACCACTTTTATATTGCATGCGGTTAATTGGTGAGGTATATTCGGAAAAGTTGCATGAACTGCGTTAGTACATCGTTCAACAGATTTTAAGATTACCTTTCTTCCACATTTACTTTCTTCAAGAAAAGGGTCTGCAGTGTATAAGAACACAGAATTAGTCTGCCGAACAAATAAGACTATGTTGATGATATCTAAATTCCAAACAATTTCAAACGTTTGCTCTATGTTAATCGTCCCTGACGTAACTAGGATAAATTTCCCTCGAGGGCCTTCACTGTGATTCCATACAGATGTATTTGCTAGTCTCTTCAAAGTTGTCTTCAAGGAAGAATGTTCTTTAAGGAAAACTATATATTTATTTTGAGATTTCAATGACATTTTTATAGGCCTATCTAGTGCAGTAACAACGAGTGGATTTTTAATCTGGATTGGAAAGGCCACCTCGGTGTGATTTTCAAAAATTACTTGTAAAGTTTCGTCTGGTAAATACAATTTCTGAATGAGAAACAGTAAACAATTATGGCATTTTTCTAAATTATTCGGCCGTATTAATAAATTATCGTAATGGATTATATTAAACAAACATAGTGTTATAATAAAGTAAGTCTGTTCTATCTCCATTTAAAATTACCTTTAAGTTAAAATGTTATAGCTAATGCCAGATTTGCTCAGATGTTGTTTTATGAATTACGTAGTTCCACAGTTAAACTTATTTGTTTTTAATAGCACCAGACTGTCGTAGCAACATCGAAAGCTATTTTTTATTAGAGGCAGGTATATTACGAAAATCCATTAACATGTTATCATTATCCAGAAAACATATATTTTGGATTTGATAAATAACCTCTCTAAATAAACTGGCATTAGCTTCCACCTGTAGTTAGATATTGATAAATTATTTCTCTTATTTATTTGATTATATAAGCCGTATTTCAATAATTCTCGAATGACAAATAGATATTGAATTTGTAATCTTTTGCTGTGGTCAGGATAATTTTAGCAAATTACTTTTATCAATTAGTTTCACTTCTTAATGGGTAGTCAGTAAGGTAGAGTTTGTTGTTATTCGAGTGAAATAATTAAGGACAGTTTCAATAACACACGTATATTGGTTTCTATAACATAGATCAGAATCTTTTAAAAGAAAATCAATTATACAAATTATGAATCTGCACTCCTTTTAGTTCCGCAACGCTGGTTTTACGCCTTCAATAATTTGCGATTTCTTTGGCGAGAGTTATGATTATCTGCACGCTTTCCTTGGCTTAGCTTGACCGGCGAACGCGACCGGAGTGGTTTCGATGGTCGCACTCTTTTGTCTGAGCGCGTGCTTTTTGTTTGGCTGAGTACCGCGGATTTGTTTGGTGCTTGCAATTGGTGATCCTTCTTGTCCCGCAGCTGTACGGGCCGTCAATTTTTGTATTTATGGTTTTTGGGCCTCACTGCAGAGCGGAGTGTTTTGTATTATGGACAATATTGTAGGAGAAATTATGTTCTAAGCACTGTGATGTACCTACCCTTCGTTGTCCATTGCCCAGTTCATCCGGGGTGAGTTCCTCTTTATAATGTGTCATTTAGCAAAGCTTTTCCGGCATTTACTTTGGGTTTCGTTTTTCTTAGCAAGCAGTTTTGGGCAGCTAGTTCAGAGTTTGGAAATCAGTTTTTGTCGCCGCTATCTATGCCACCTGGCCTTGCCACGCTTGGATGTTTAAATTCCTCAGCGCGCCTGGACCCTCAATAAGCATGCTGGAAGTGCTCGACGGAAGTCGCTATTAGGTTTTACTCGTATTCTAAACTATTTATGTGCAACCGCATATAACCAAATATTGATTTTTACGAAGCATTACTATCAACTTTTGGACTAAGGTAAGTTGGACTATATCGTTACAATTTAACCTCAAGAATTTGTGCTAGCGTTTAGACACACTCTTTATTTCAACCGAGCATGGAAATAATTGCGTTCAAACAACCAAGAAATTATAGCAAGATAAGGTGAAACTTAAGCCGATCGCAGAATATAAGAAATATTCGCCCGACATTGATCAAAAACATATCATGGAGACTCATCGAACTGAAACGAAATTACTGAATTTGTATAACATTTACTGCTAATGTAAAAATAAACAACTGACGGTTTAGGATTTTCGAATTGTTACCCGAATATCGTCGACTATAATTAAAAAAATCTGGTGTGATACACGCACACAACTTCCTTTTACAGTGATCTTATAATTGGGCAAAAATTTGATTTTAAATTTTTAAGCATTTGTCAAAATTTAAAAAAAAATACAAATTCTACAAAAACGGTACAAAATAGAGCGTTAGCTAAAGAAACAAATTTTCTCTATAATTTTAAGCTGAATTCAAAAATGTAATAATATACCGGGTGATTTATTTAAAATAAGAGTTAATAAAAAAAATAGAAAAAAAACAAAAGAAACCCATTTTAGAAGTATTCAACTGAAAAATCACGTATTTCACATCAATACACATTAAAAATTTCATAAAAATGAGAAGTTTGAAAGAAATCGTTAGAACCGTTTTTGAAAAAATCGAAAAAACTGAAAAATCACAAGAGTAAACACCTACTTCCGGTTATGCGATTTTCTTCAAAAGCTTGCTGTCGCATCTAGATAGTACACAAAACTTATATATGAAGTTTTAACGCCATACCTCTTTTTGTTTTTGAGATATTCTGTTCACAGGCAGACACACAGACAGACAGGCCAATGAAAAACAATATGTTTTTTGGGTTCTAAAACGTGAAGATCTGTTGAAAACTCAATTTCGAATTTTTGGGGTGAATACAATACTTCCTTTATTATAAAAGGAAGTAAAAATATATTACAATTTTGCAAATAGAGTTTGTTTACATATTTTAAGAATTTTCATCTATTATTGAAAGCTGTCTTTACAGTATTTTCAGTTTTTCATTGTTATTCTGTAGTCAGTGTTGCAGATAATAATAATATTATTTATAATAAATGAATGAACGAACGATATGAACTCAATTTTATTAGCACATCAGCTGGGATATGTGACACGTATGCGTTGGAAAGGGGTATCATTGCATCAGTCATTCATGGAGCCCATTCTAAAATAATAAATACAGCCTCTCGTATGACTTTCGCATTTCCTATAAATCAAATATCCAGTGAAAATTAAAGCATACATAGTGGGTCATTTTACCTCATCTTCCGAATATGTAGTCGTAGGTAGACATACTCGTAACAAGAAGATTGATGGTGTGATGAGAATAGATAAATATTTCATAATATAACTTCTGTCACTACAGTACCACTTATTCGCTTTAGTATTTCTATTAACCCACACAAAACGTATGTGTATATTAGAATTATTGATAATCCACACTTAACTTAATGATCAAAAACACTTATACTGCTTGAAAGTTTATAGTAGGATCACAAAATATTCTAGAAACGAAAATAGCTATTCAAGTGTTTTTCGATAATGTGCGACAAGCTGTCTACAATATTAGTTCGTTTTAGGTATTAGGAAGTTAAACAATTTAAAGCTTGTATTTAGACAAAAACCGATTTAAATTGATTTTATTTGAGACAGATATTTTTCTCCCACACTTCGTCACTTTATTATCACAATAAGCTTAACCTGTAGGGATATTACGCCACTTCCTTAATCTTTATTTAAGGAAGATTATTCAGCATGTTCTATCCTCGAGCCATTACACTCAAGTCTTTGATTACTTCATTCGACATTATTTATTGGTTTCTTTATTTATCTTGTTTCTATTGGCTTCCATAGCATGACAGTTTTGTGATTCCGGTCATTTCTTCGCATCATGTGTCTGAACCAGTTTATTTTCTCCTCCCATTTCATTTACCAATTCGGAGTTTCTAGTTATTTTTGTTGCATTGTCATCGATTTTAATTGGACTACCATTATCTCTCATAAAGTAATCTCTACTAATATTCCCAGATGTTCTTGTTTTAGCTACATAACATTTTTTGGTACATGTAAGTTCTAAATTATATTTCCATCCAATGGTTAATGTAATTGGTTGTATTGTTAAAGTTACCAATTTGTGTGTCAAGATAAACATTTATATTTTTTCAATTTGATGTTTTAATTGTTTAACTCTCAATAGCTTTTTTTTTCTCTTGCCTTCCATACACTTAGTTTTATTTTTGTTTCTAATCATCCACTTCTTCTGATTTATTCTTCTATCTTACTAAATATATCTTTTAGTTTATTTTGCTATTTCGCTCGATCTCACTATGATAACTAGAACATCTGTATGTGCCAATGTTTGGGAGGAGATTCGGTTGATTAATTCATGTGTATATTACTTTCTGATTACTTGTGTTTTATTATTGTTGTCAATATTTTGTAGCTGTTGCTAAAGCAGTGTAATTGCTCTGTAGTTAACGGAATTTTAAATATCTCTTTAGTATTAGAACTATAACACTGCATTCTTACGCTTCCGCATTTTTTTTGTTAACCATATATCCTTGGTCAATTTGTAATAAATGAAGACGCTGATGCAAGAACGGGATAAGTTGCAATATGTAAATTATGCAGGAAAGCAAAATAATTTTATTTTTTCTTAATTTATTTGACGCTGCCATAATGTGTAGATGTTAAAGTATAATTTTTATATCTGTATTACCTATATTGAAATATTCTTATAAATATAATAATAATTACCTAAAGTTATTCAAGCTGCAAGCATGAGATATGTCTCAACTTCTTTGTTAACTGTTTTTATAAAAGTTGCATCAAATACAAGAAGTTATCAACATTTACTTTTCATGCCTAAGAACAGGTCATCTTTGAATCTAAATGACCTGATATCTGGATGCATGTTAATTTTTGCTTGTTTTATTTATCTTTTACTGTTTTTTCTTCTTGTTCCGATTTTTTCCTAGGGTGATTTTTCTTCAAATGTTCCTACCTTTGGTTTTTATTAATTTTTCGATTCTTAAATGTGTTTTATTATCTGCAGTTTGGATACCCTCGCTGTGCAGTGGCAATAACAACTTTAGCGTCTAGTATTTCGTTTATATATTACTTTTTTGATGAATTCTTTTGTTTTCTAATTGTAGGACTAGTTCTGCTTGTTCGAATGATCTAGCTTCTATTTGTTTCTTGTCTTCTGTCTGTCAGCTTCTTTTCCCTCCCTTTGTGTCTCCCCTCTACTTCTTGTTGCAGCAGTTAGTAGACAGGGCATTCCTCTTTATTTATTACAGTTTGTCTATTCTGGTCCTAATTATACCGTGATCGACTTTTTTCATGCAGTACATGACTATTTTCTTTTCGTTCTTTTCTTTTTGAATTTTGACATTGCTTAGCTTATCTGTGCCTTCCATTTTTTAATTTCAGTTCAAGAATACCGCTAGTAGTGTTTTGGATGCACTTATTCTTCCATTTCTTTACTTATCTAGGCTTATGACCAGTTTTCTCACCATACATCTAAATTTTATCACCAATTCTTCATGTTTTCCTAACAAATTAAATTTTATTCGTTGGATACTCTTTCTAATCTGCTGATTAATTTTTTCTGATTTTGTAGCTGACCATTATTTTCTTTATGTGTTATTTATTCATTTCAGTTTTTAGTAGCTGTTCTTAATATCTTCATTATTACTTTGTGCGTCTGGTAGACGGTTTTGTATACCGTCGTTCATTTTCAATAGCTGTGTTGGTATCTTCTGCAGTATTTCGTCGACTATTCAATTCACCTGTCATCTGTCAGAAGTGACCAATAAAAATTCAGAACTTGGCGTTTTTTATCCAATCAAAAAAATATCAGCGGATATATCTTCCTAGAAGGTATTCACGTGACTATTTTAAATAAATGTAGTTTTTATTAGGGAAAATCAATTTTAGTTTGCTGTTACTATAGAAATTGCGTTGTTTGTGCTAAATTTACTGAAAACTAATTTGAAAAAAATAGTTTGGTTAATTGAATTATTATTATTATTTTACCCATTATTCCCTGACGGCACAAAGGGTTATAAAAAAACTATTACACTCTAATTACTAACTAATAATTAACAAGTAATACTTAACAATTCTTATCAAGTTGCACACATACGTATGCACATACCTTTATACATCTATACATATATACCCATTACACATTAGTTAGGGTTATAAGTTCTGCACAAACTGTTTCCACCTCTCTTTATCTTGAGCCATTAATCGTAGCTATGCCATAGTTCTTCCGGTTTCCTCTTCTATTGTTCTCTGCCATGATTTGCGGGGTCTCCCTCTAGTTCTTCTCCCTTGCGCCGGCCATTCCAGGGCAGCATGACTGATTGTATCTCTAGGTTTTCTTAAAGTATGACCCAGCCATCTGTACTTTCTTTGTCTTATTTCGGTATTTATATGCTCCTGTCCGGTTTTCCTCTATAATTCCAGATTTGATATACGTTTTGGCCACCATATTCTTAATACATATCTCAAACATCTATTCACAAATGCTTGTAGCTTCCTTTTTATTTGGGCCGTCATGTACCAGGTTTCTGAGCCGTAAAGAAGGACTGCTTTAACTGTAGCATTAAAAACCTCAATCTTAGCCGATGTTCGAATTTTATTAGCCCGCCAAATTTTATTCATGCTAGCAAATGTTGCTCTTGCTTTAGTTATTCTGAGCTCTATGTCTCTCAAAGTGCCTCCATTGCACCATACAATGCTTTCCAGATAGGTAAATTCTTCTACTGTTTCTAAGGGGTTACTATCTAGTATTACGTTATTTGCTTCTTCGGTATTTATCATTAGCAGCTTCGTCTTATTCTTGTTGATTTCCAGTCCCACCTTGCGTGATTCTGTTACTAAGTTGTTCAGCTTTACCTGCATGTTTCTTACTTGAGTAGACATGAGGCACACATCATAACCGTAATCTATGTCTTCCAGAACACCCATCAAACCCCATCTGATACCTCTTGTTCTGCCTTCAATAGTTTTTAGTAAAATCATATTCATTATTACTAGAAACAAAAGTGGCGACAATACACAGCTTTGTCTCACTCCAGTCTCGGATTTGAACGGTTTAGACAGCAGCCCTTTATGTAACACTCTACACTGGAAATTATCATATCCTTCCTTAATCAGTCGTATTATTTTTTTTGGGAAGTCCCATATTTCTAAGTGCGATCCAAATACACTCTCTATTGACCGAATTAAAAGTTCGCTTATAGTCAATGAACAAAAGCTGTAGTGGCGATTGGTGCTCAAGAGATTGTTCTATAATAATACGCACCACATTTATATTATCTACGCATGAGTACCCACGTCTAAATCCGCTCTGTTCTTTACGAATAAAACTCTCAAGGGCTTCCCCATTCTATTTAATATATTGCGGTAGAAGACTTTGCTAGTTACGTTTAAAAGGTTGATCCCTCGCCAGTTTTCACATCTGCGCAGGTTGCCCTTCTTCGGTATCTTTACAATGATGCCTTCTTTCCAGTCGGCCGGGAAGGTTTCTTCTAGCCAAATTCTTACAACCAGGGGGTGCAATATGTCTGTTGTGGTTTCGGTATCGATCTTTAACATGTCTCCAGTTATCATATCATTACCAGCCGCTTTCCCATTCTTCATTTGCTGGAGAGCGCGTATTAGTTCTGCTCTTGTAGGGGAGTCTGTATCTTTCTGCAACTCAGGGCCTTCTGATTCGAGTGGTATTTGAATGTGTTCTCCTGTAACATTCGCTGTCTCTTCAAAATATTCTTTCCATTGTTGCAATTGTTGCTCAACCGTGCACAGATTTACTCCATATTTATCTTTTACAGGCATATTCTCTTTTCTCCTTGTCGCTCCTGCCAACTGTCGTATTTTCTGGAAGAGCTCCTTACTGTCTTTCTTATCTGCAGCTATTTGTGCTTGTTCTGCTGTATCTTCTATATATCTTTCTTTGTCTCTCTTTATGCTTTTCTTGACTTTTTTACTGCATCTTACATAATTTGTTTGTGTTTCTATTTTATCTTCCTCGGATCTAGCTCTGAGTCCATGTTCTTTAAGTTTTCTTTTTTCTTCTATTTTATTCCAAAATTCTTCGCTAATCCATTCAGAAGTTCCTCTTTTTGTATTAACAAATATTTCATTGCAGCTGCTTAAAAGATTCGTTTTGCAGCTCTGCCATATCTCCTCAATTGGTACACTGTAGTTGATTTTCTTCGCAGATCGTTGCAGTGCATTAATAACTTTTTCCTTGATTTCTGGGTCGCTTATCTTTTTCATGTCCAGACGTTTACTTCGTCTCAAGGAGGTGTTCTTGTTTTAAATATCTCAAAGTGGAACCTAACTTTCGCTAACAACAGGTGATGATCGGAATCAATATCCGCTTCTCGTCTGTTGCGGACATCTAGTAAAGCATGCTGGTATTTTTTACTATACAGACGTGATCTCTTTGATCAACGGTTTTTTTGTCTGGCGACACCCATGTTATTTTATGACAGTCCTTGTGATCAAAAATTGTACCGCCAATCACCATTTCATGGTTTCCACAGAACTCAAGTAAAAGTTCCCCATTTTCATTCCGCGTTCCAAGACCATGTTCCCCATTATTCTGTCAAACTCTCTGGTCTGCTCTCCTACCTTTGCATTTAGATCGCCAATTAATATGAGTACATCTTTTTTATCTATCTGCTGACAGTCCTATTTAATAAATCATAAAAATTCTCTTTTTCTGTTTCTTCTGATACATTTGTTGGTGCATAGCATTGTATTATCATTACCTTGCTTCCATGCGTATTAAGTCTGGCTGTAATTATTCTTTCACTGATAGGGTTAATTGAATAGTCCCTCGAATACTCTTTTTAGTTAAAGTTAAATAGATTATTTTTGCGGTAGTATCAGTACTCATATCCATGCGCTTGGGATTAGAACTCTACTAGCGCGCTCGTCCTAATCGTACCGAAGCGCAATCGTCCACATAACTTTGACTGCTCATGGTATTATAAGTGATTATTTTTTTTTGTATCGATATCAACCAATCAGAAAGGTGTTAGTTAAGTTATGTTGTATAATTTTGTTAATACAACATCGATTATATGTCTAGAGTAACTTCTCTAGGCAACGCAATAAACAACTTTTATCTACTTATATACTGTTTCCATGAAGATGACATTCAGTTAGGTTAATACAAACAAATCGAGATATTTATGTTTCTACTTTTGAAATTACTCGAAAAATGATCAAATCGAATACAATGCGTACTTCTAAAATTTTCCGGTTATACGTCTCAAACTTCTTCACAATAAGGAATCGTGACAGTTTGACTTAAACTGTTAAACAGACACCCTTTTATGATTGTGCAACAAGTTATCTGCACATAACCTGATAATATCGAAATATTTAAGTATTACTACCGATTATTCCTACAACGCACTTTAAAAAATGAAAAATTACGAATACTACAGAAACCGTACAAAATAGAGCAATAGTTGAAGTGACAAATGTTCTCTAAAATTTTAAACTGAATTAGAAAATGTAATAAGATACCAGGTATTCTATTTAAAATAGGAGTTATTAAAAAAAATATAAAAACAAAAGCAACCCATTTTAGAGTTATTCAACTTAAAATCACATCATATACATTAAAAAAGTAATAAAAATGTAAAATGTGAAAAAAATTGTTATAGCCGTTTTTGAAAAAATCGAAAAAACTGAAAAATCACAAGAGTTAACACCTACTTCCGGTTATGCATTTTTTTAAAAGCTTGCTGTCGCATCTACATACTACACAAAACTTATATATGAAGTTTTAACTCCATACCTCTTTTCGTTTTTGAGATATTCTGTTCACAGACAGACAGACACACACACATGCGGACAGACCAATGAACAAAAACCTGATTATTCCGGGGAATTTAAAACGTCAACGTCTGTTGAAAACTCATTTCGAATTGTTGGGGTGAATCTAATACTTCCTTTATTGTAAAAAGAAGTAAAAAAAACCTGCACTTTCCAAATTTTCGATTTTCTTTTTTTTTCGCGTAGATTTTGGACGTTGTGATGAAGGAACGAAGGTTTGTGACTTATCTGTTGACGAAAATTTTATTAGGTGTTTTGTCAGTTGGTAAATATCGGCCTAGGTTGGCTAACTCGCGGTGAGAGTCGGGATTCCAGCGATGCGAAGAAACTATTCTTAACTGAAAATGATGCTATCGAAGAAAAAGGCGCCAGGTTCTCGACGCGGTATTAATCCTCGGGAGATACACCGAACTTCCAAAAATAATGCCACCAACTCAAGCTAATAATGGGATTCATTATCGACAACATCGTCTACCAATATGGTTTTATAGTGCAGCCAATAACATAGGTGTCTTAAGAGAGGATGCCAGGAGCGCACGGCACCCGGGCGGTAAGACCTAAGGAGGCGACAGCCAGGACGTTATATAATTTTTTTCTTAAATTCGAAATTTAGAGTTCACCTCTAACCCTACTGGTGGAGAAAAAGCTTCCTAACCTAGCTAGGGTATTTCTACTTTTCCGGAAGTTGCAATAGTCCTCTAGAATGCAAGTATTTTTTCTGTTCAAGAAAATAACTGCTAACTTCCCGAGGAGGTTCTACGTCAGAATAAAATCGGCAACCGTGTAGGTTTTTATTTAAGTTTCTGAATAAATAATGGTCACAGGGGGCATCTCGGGACTATACGCTGGATGATCTACGTCAAATAATCCCAATTTTTGCATTAAAATTTCAACAGGTTGAGCCCTGCGCACCTGTAAAGCAACAGAACTCCATTGTGGAACATATTTGGACTCTTTTTCTGTACAGCACGATATAGTTTTTCAAGTGTAATAGAATAAGTACTACCGGTGATTGTTTTACCTGTCTCCATTTAATCAATTAATAACATCCGTGATGGTTCCGAAAGAACCGTCTCCATAGGCTTGCCTATAGCCGCCTGTATTGATTCTTGTTTGGTTTCAGGATTCCAATATTGGACTCGGGTTTCATCTCCTTTCACTATTTGGCACAACAAGTCTTGATAATTTTCAGTAAATCTAAATACTTTGAAGAAATCTTCCAACGACAATCTTTCTGTTCAAAAGTCAAAGGCCCTGGAACCCATCTGGCTGACACCTTGCTCATTCCAGTATACTCAAGGCCCTAAAGACCTCTGCTATCTTCAAACCTCGATTTTCAGGAAGCATCGACTCTACCTTTCTACACATTTTATAACACGTTGCAGTTTTCGGCTGGTGTGGTTTTGGGTCGCATTCTGCTGAATTACGAATCATTACAGGATAATTTATAGTAATATTTTCGATTCGCGGCTTTCCAAATCTAAGAATTTTATTACGCGTCGGTGCTCTAATATACTAATACACAAGAAAGCACCGACATGCTATGAATAAATGCAATTCTGTACAATAACTATTAAAACGTAGTGTATTAATGACCATGTAATGTGGTTTGCTATATAATTAATTTATTTCTATGGCTAAGCGAGGTAGATATCCAATCTAATGCCCCTGTATTTGTTTAGAGATAACTTAATTGGAAAATTTCCAAATTTATAGACTACTTTACGTATTTTGCAAATACCTCCTGTAATTTTGCTGTTTTCGGCTTTAAGCCTCCTATGTATTGAATGCCTACTCCTTTTATTATTAGCATCATGAAGTTTTGAGAGTAGAGTTAACTTTAATCCGTAGCTTTCGAAAACAACACCAGTCGGAATTTTTGATTGGCGCGCCCTTACTCTTTGATTTTCGGTGAACTAAGCTGATTCAGAGATTTGATCCCCATCCGTAATTCCATAGAGTGGTAGACAGTATCCCAGCTTTTCTAAACCCGGCGTAGCTGTAATTTCAGCCAACATGCAGCCCGTGCAATTTCAATTTCTTACAGCACATGATTTTTGGGCAGCTATCAATCTTTCTGTCGTTTATTTTCCTTTGAATTAGTGTTGCTAATTAGGCGATGCGCGGTTATAAGCTCGCTAGGAAAAGCTGGGCCGGCTTCGCTACATTCTCTTGGATAAGGAAACCTGAAATGTGCCCTGGAACATTTAACTGTCACATGCATTACTCCCACCAATCGTAGTTCAAGCAGAAGCAAAAGTTAAAGCATCTAGCGTTCATGCGTGCGTTTTGTTTCTGTTGTAGCGATGCGTCCTACTGAAGCTGCCTTGGAGATTCTGAATGTCATGGCTGTATTTGGGCATTATTTCTATTTTGAAATATTTTATATGTAATCGTCAGGTGTGGGTAAAATAGTACCAAGAAAAGTTTCTTTTAAACGCTAAAGACAGCTAGCGAATGGTAGCTAAATATTATTTTGATAATACTACGTTATATTCTTTGTTTTTGAAGGCCGATCAATAGACTTGCTTTTTATCGTTCAGGCTAGAGATTAGATTTTGCCAGCGCCTGAAAAACCTATGAACCCTGATACTATTAAACGCGCAATTTACTTTTGCGCCAAAATGTAATAACTTTTATTCATTATTTAACTTCTTTTAATTAGGTTCTTTTTGCTAACGTAGTTTTTTTGTATATTAACATATAACCTTTTGAGCCGTCTTAAATTTAGCGACCCAGTTTAGCATTTATGTGCCCATTTAAAATTGATTGTACTATTGCACCCAGGTTCTTTTGCATCGATGAGCTTGGTTTTATATTTACACATCCAGTACGCTATTTACTTGTAATTATTGTTTTATGCAACTGTATTTATATTTCCGCGACTGTACCTACACAGTTTAGTAATTAGACCTTCACTATTGTTTTCGTTTTTTAGAGTATAGATTAATGTAAGCTAGAGGTTGTATACGGTAAGTGAGTTTTATTTAGTGTGAGCTAGACTGGTTTTATTGTTGTCGTGGTTGACAGCTGACGCCCGTCTGTTACCTGTTTTATTTTCACTCAATGACTAACTTTAAAAACAACCGCCTTTATTCATTACAAATCGCTGCAAGTTTTGAGCTACTCCGGATTGTAACCGTTTTTTCGTGAAGGTCAGCACAACTTAAGCTGTCACTGTTGCTGCAAATAAAAGAACATTTTCCATGTTAAAAATCATAACAAAAATATTTAAGATCAAGTATGGCACAAGAACGGTTATTAAATCTAGCTATAATCAGTATTGAAAACGATAATGACATAGATATAAATAATACTGTTACAAACGTTACATTCATCATTATAATTGGTATTTTGATGAGGTTAGATTAATAACAATTAAAAATGTTTGATATATATTAAGAATGTTTCTCTATTTAACTTTACTCAATTCAAACACTTACCTTTCATAACCACCTAAGTCGCAACTTATAGATAGAGGGGGCGCAAAATGAGACTTTGCACCCCGGCAAAGGGTAAGCTAGAGATGCCCCTGCTAACAAATAGCATATAATAAATAAAAAAGTTAAAATACTGCGTAACAAAACGACAAAAATTACTTAATCATTGTACCATCTTCTCCTGGATGCGAAACCTTATTGTAACTGCTGTAAAGCTTGTAATAAAGAAAATGACCCGCCTATAATTACATACTCTGTGAAGCAGAGACTTAAAACTTTCATTCTAAGAATAAATTTATATCCACAAATGACTCGCTTATTATTACACTCTGTGAAGCAGAGATCCACCAAAAGTGTCCGGGGTAAAAACGGCGCAAGTGATTAAAAACTTAACGGTCGACCCCCGAAGTTAGCTTAAAACCCGAGTAGTTAACATTAAAGATTTCGACAGCACCGGAAATATCAGCCTAGTAAGGCCTTACGAGGTTTGATATTCCCTAACAGAAATCCATAGTTGCCTCTGCAGTTACTCGAATGCGTCCCACTTGCATGCGCTCGGAACCCTAAATGCAAAGAAAAAATCTAAGCGAGTGGCAAATTAATTTAAATGGTTAGCGAGCCGAGAACTGTAGTGGAGCCACAGTCACTCCAAATACTTCATTTAACTCAATTTGGACAAACGTACTTTTATTTGACAATTATCGAAAATTTAATGAAGCTGGGTTATCGAAAAATACAGATACGTACGCAAACCACTCCAGTACGTGGTTTTCCACAAAACGCAGTTATTCTAATCTAAATATACCTCAAAAAGCAGCCCAACTTAAATGTAAGCAGCTTTAAGCAGGTGATTATGCAACACACATTACATTTCAATGGCGATTGTATGTTTGTTGCATACTCACCTGCTTAAAGCTGCGTACATTTAAGTTGGGCACCCTGTATATGCTATAAATATCTATACATGCTAAACGTTTACATAACACCAAGCACATGGTGAGCGTTACGGCATGTGATGCGATCAACAAGTGAATGCGACCTTCAAATTCCTCACGAATCCCCACGAAGTTTTCCAAGTAATTTGGGGTGACCTCTGTGGACGATTTTCTAGGATGGACCTCGTAGCGAGCTGGCCAACGTTATCCGGCGGCTCGCAGCAAGCAGGCTAATGGAATCAACCATAGAGTATCCGCTACAGGTAGGGCTCTCTCACGCGATCGCTAACCTCTTCATACGTTAGCAATACAGGCAGCTAACGTGTGCTTGTCCTTATCGCAATCAACATTTCCCAAACAGAAATAGGTTAAGCTTTATTATTCCAGTTAGAAGTAAGCTAAAATTTAAATCCCTAGGTGTACAACGGTGCACTGAAGTGTAGGTAACGACCACGAACCATAAGACGGAGTGCATCCTTTGTAATGTAGTTTTTTTTCGTGCTCTTATACTCTACTGTACTATAAATTTATTTGTTCTTTGCTTGCTAGTTCAATCAGTCGTAGAAGTACAAAACCCGCTGTTACCTCACTGTGGCTAAGGATAATGTCAATAGTACTCTTGTAGGTCTGCTCATTGTCACCTAGGATGCTGTAATTATGCATGCAAACACTGACAGAAATGAAAACCAAACAGTGAAAAATATATAATCTGTAAAAGAAACACATATGCATGGAAGTACATAAAAGACTATAAAACGTTAATCAATAAATGTTATGTGCGCTATTAAGGTTAGCACGGAATAGTTCACGAGCTTCTGCTGACTCTACATAACAGGCGATGTTTAAAACTCGCACTCGAATTTACTGAATATGCTCCTGCCTTCAGTAGATTGAATTCAGTGGACGCGATACGCTGGCTCGGCAGGTTGCCGCTGCTTTCTACCGCGCAATATACCCGTTGAAGCTATTGTGTCATTTGTTGCAAGCTTTTGATGATTCCTTGGTATAGTTGTTTTTAGGACTAACCTTGTATCATAGTTGCTCCAAACTGACCTCGTAAGTTTACACAATCGGCTTCCCCTTTAAAGTTTGCAGCGCGGCTTTCATCGCTGAATAATTATTGATTCCTCGTTGTGGACCCTGAAGATAGTTGTCTACTCTCAAAGCAGTATTTCAGTTCTCAACGCAGGCCAACACAAAACTTTTAATCGCACTTTTCAACGCATGTATAGCGTCACTTTTTACTTGGACCAACGCACCAGTCGCCTATTGGTGAGTGACTGACTCACCGCGTTCTTCTAGCGCACCACTTTTTTGTTTTATATTTAGACGCATGCAATACTGTCCCAAATTAGCTGACTCGGACGCACAAATTTACGCGTGAAATACGCAATGCGTTTTAAACTAATTGATTCATTGTAAGAAATAGAGTTTAGTTTTATTACTAACAGATTAATGGTTAAATGCCAAAGTTATTACAACACTAAAGTGTAACAAACCGGGCCGTTACAGTATCCCCCTTGGTTTTATTCTAAACTGGTAACAGCTGAGAAGAAAACTACCTTTAATAATTCTGGATTTGTGTAAACTGAATGAACTTGCAGTGGCCTAAGGAAAAGATAAAATCAACTTGTATGGTCGAACTGAGTGTTATTACAACCCTTCTACCTTAACTCTGTTTTTAATTAGTATTTTTCTTCTTCCTCTGCTCCCCGAGAAGCCATAGCAACACGGCATCGTTAAATAAACGATGTTTCCCAACTTTCTCCTTAATAGCGTCTTCGTATTGTCGAATTGCTTTAACATCATGCGTTATTAGCGTTTTAAAACCGATTGGTACCACGATGATAACCGTATCTTTAAATCCCGCTGTATTTGCATTATTATTGGCCCAAGCACCCCTATTATTAATTTTAAACTCTTCGCGCTTAATTGGTTGTCGATACCTTTGCATATGTTTTTCTTGGTCGCGTGCTGGTAACACCGCTGGGAACAAGGTGTCACGAACCGGGCCGTTACACCTTCAAGTATGGCAGATGCTTCTTACGAAAGTGCCAGCAAAATCGCCCAAAAGCGAGGCGAACGGAGGTAAGATGAACCAAAAGTAGCAGCGCGTTCAAAAGATTTTCATGCTCCCAAATCCTCTATTCAGAGCTGCTATACCAGGCCTTATTGAACAATCGAAATTACGACAAAACAGACTGAAAGAATGCCGAAAAAGCAGTTCACTGTCTCCTGCTATCATCACTCAAAAAGTAAATGGCCTAAGAAAAACTATTGGAATACAAGTGTGGGAACATATATAGTTCAAAGTGACTGTAAAATTTCAAAATGTTCAAAATGCAACTAAAATAGAACATATTCAACCAATTCTAATATTGCATGCTCGATACAAATTAGCTGTAAAACAACGTATTACTAATTTTCTTGGAGGCGGTAATTTTTCTCCCTACGTGGTCGCCTTTATTGAAACTACAAAATATAGCTTTTCTCTGTACAGAAAAATACATACACTATAATTCCATATTCTTCTAACCTCTGGGTCACATACATTTCTTTCACTGTTTTTGCAGTTTTCAGCACTTTTGGCATTTCTATTAGAATTAGGTTACATATTATGTTTTCAGTCTTACTGTGAAATAACGATATGATTGCAGTTGTTCTTCGAAGATTTTCTTATTTTCTCTCCATCTCCGTGGGTATTGATTTCTGCTGGAAGTGATAAGCAGTGCTAAAATGGCGACTTTTAACCAAATTAATTTTAGCATCGTTAACAGCTTCATTACCGCACTGAGTGCGGTAATGGATATTACTGCACTTAGTGCGGTAATGGATATATATTACCGCACTCAGTGCGGTAATGAATATTACAGCACTGTTTTTGTATATAGAAATACAATGAACTAGAATTTATTGATGAAGATAAAATATTGATTGCCGCAAAACTTGGCTGACCGCCTCGTTTTGGTAATCAAACTCTTATCGTTAAGATGCTCATAATCAAACTTGTATCGCTAATATTTATTATTTTTTATTATACCTGCATCAGAATCGCCGTTTAAAGCAAGCCTGAGCGTGCGAATACAAGCGATTAAAGCTCGCCGAGCATTAAAGGTTGTCAAGGAAACGACTGAATGAATAACGGACGTGGACGCGACAAAAACGTAAACAATTCTCGTAACTATAGTAGCAATATTATTATGCCCTCTCGATTTATCACGACAAAATTATTTCTAAGTTTTTAGTGCGAAATTTATTTCCAGTACTGCAGGTATAATAAAAAATCGCGTAAAGTATTCGTGGAGAACTGGTCTTTAAAACACTTGCTCTATTTCGAGCACTCCGGCTACGCCATCGTGCTCGAAAACTCGCGCGTGTTTTAAAGACCTTGTTATCCACTTATACTTTAATATACTATTATCCTATTATGTTACTATGATAATAACCCCTTCGCAACGAGTTGCGTTAAGATGCATTTAACAGTACTAGTGTTGTTAGGAAAATATCATATCGATACCTTACTAGCATTTAATCACATGTTGGCAGTAGTGACGTGTATTGTTGGTGGCACTGTCAGTCTATGTCAAATTCGATGTTAGTAGGTTTGGTTTTGCTTTTTATTTAACACAGCCTGACGCAAAACTTACCCTGCTAATCTCGAATTTAACATAACCTGACAGTGCTAACAACACTACAGTATTGATTTGTATCTTACTAGTGATATCACCACAGCCATAGCCATAGTATTTTAGGATAAAATAAACCGTGTTACGATATACGTAACACTATCTGCTTTCTACATTACTCGATCATTTTAAATAACTCGATCCTAACGTTCCTCGTTCATTCAAACTGTTCTCTCGTAATGTAAAAGGCTTGATAACGTTACTTGCATCGTAAATTAGTATAATGGCCGTCTGTGGATTGATATATTAAATTGCCGTTTTTATTTGTTTGTATTCTCTATCCATTGTACATTGAATCTTCTTTTCATCGTTTTTTGTGATCACTATTCTATAATCCTTTTTATTAACTGCGATCTATAAATTCTTGGCATTTAGTCTCTCTATACCGATTTCAGTATTTTAGGAAAACTTTTTTCAACAAGCATTTCTATGCATTTAGGTATATTCCAAAGTTTAAAATATCAGAAAATCTCCATGATCCCTCTTCCCATATCTTCGAGGTGTTTCCAACATTACGCGTTCCATTCCCGTTCGAGCTGTTCTTCTCATCTTTGTTATTTTTTTTTAATTAACGATTTCTGTAAGTACAATGTCGTTCTTACTAGAACGATGTTACGTCGCTAATTTAAGTCGTTGTGCACTTTTAAATGTTATTTTCGCTTTTCTTACTTGGTGAATTTTATTTTACTATAATTGCGTATTTATGTTTAGATTAGTGATGGGCATAACCGGACAATTTTCATAACCGAATTATTTGCATTCGAATGATATTAATAACCGAATGATTGGTTGAATAAGCATTCGAATAAATTTTGGCTCTCGATTCGTTTCGATTTCGTCGGTTTGCCGGTTACGCGGTTCAGCGTCATCTGCATCGGCATCGTAACTTGCAGATAGCAGAGGAACTCAGTTAAACGTTAATTATAATAATTGTATAAATGATTTTTATTTGATTTCTAAGGAGTTTGTGCAATAAGTAATTGTGGATATGAATGAAATATATCTGGATACACCTTTATTGTTTTCGATTGCTGGCGATTTATAAAAATATAATAGTAATTAATAATATACTGTTGTATTTGTGTGAGTTTTACGACTAGCTATTCTGCATTACCTCGATTACTCCTACATTCTTCCGATCTATAACCAAAGCGTAATATGTACATTATGTGTTATGTATTGGAAATTAAGAGGTATTTATTAAAAAGTGTAGAAAGAAAGAAAAATGGGGGACTGCTTGCTAATCGCAATAAAAAAAGTGGTAAAACGTTTATGTTTATCGATCGGCCAGGTTAAAGGCGGCAAGCAATTGATTTATGTTCATATAATATGACGACGGATAGACTGCGAGCCTCAGCCGGCAAGAAAGCAAGGGAGAAAACTTTAGAGCGAGACGCCCAAATGGTGTTTTCAGTACAATCTGCCTTGCTTATGGTATTTACAGAATTTCGATCACTCGCAGGTCGCTGAGATACGGCACGTAGTACGTATCACGATGATGTTGTTTTTCATTCGAATACTTGGAACGAAAACCGAGTTACAAAGGATATTTCAATGACAGGATAACCGGTTATTTTCTATTCGAATAATCCCATCACTAGTTTAGATGTACACTCTTTATTAATGCCTTCCTTACCTAATAATTTAGTATCGTAATTACCATTCAAACGCCGTTACCAATGACACGATTAATAGATATATATCCACATCTTGACATTTAGAAACAAATGAAAGTCTAACGATTGAAGTGTCTATGTGGGGCCACTAACAAGTTCACTAACAAACCTTAGATTGTAGTTGGCGTTTATTCTCTTTGGAAAAACGTCAATAATTCATATAAACGTTTGTGTTTCTTGTTACACTCCCGTTAACTAGCATTTTCAATTGCCGATTTTTTTAGTACTGAAAAGGTATGGAGAGCACAAGAAAAAGAGAATGCAATTTATAATAAAGTTTTGTAATGGGGTCACAAAACGGGTTTTTAATATTGATATTAATATTATCTGACACAGTTAAAGCAGTGGATCAGTTCTTGAATGTGTCTAGAAGACTGGACGAATTCAATAACGGCCTGCTGTTTCTCATTGCCCAATTATTTGCAGACTAGCTTTTACCCGCGACTTCGTTCGCGCGAGGTTCGTTATTTGTGTATTAAATAATGACTAATTATTTTCTGTCATCCCATCCCATCCCATCCTATCCCCGTCCCCGTCCCTTTCTCCGTCCCCGTCTCCATACCGTCCCATTCCGTCCCGTCCCGTCCCGTCCCGTCTCGTCCCGTCCCGTTCTCTCCCCTTCCATTCCATTCCTTCCCTTCCCTTCCCTTTCCGTCCCGTCCCGTCTCGTTCCTTTTCGTCCCGTCCCTTCTTTTTCCGTCCAGTTCCTTCCTGTTCAGTCCCGTCCCGTCCAGTCCCGTCCCTTCCCGTCCCGTCCCGTCCCGTCCCGTCCCGTCCCGTCCCGTCCCTTCCCCTTCCATCCCATTTCTTCCCTTTCCTTTCCGTATCATCCCGTTCCGCCCCGCCCCGCCCCGTCTCGCCCCTTTCCCTCCCGTCCAGTCCCGTCCCTTCCCGTCCCGTCCCGCCCCTCCCCTTCCATCCCATTCCCTCCCCTTTCATCCAATTCTTTTCCTTCTCTTTCCGTCCCGTCCGTCCCGCTTTGCCCCGTCCCGTTCCGTCTCTTCCCTTCCCGTCCAGTCCCGTCCCGCTCAGTCCCGTCCCGTCCAGTCCGTCCCGTTCCGTCCAGTCTAGTTCCGTCCCGTCCCGTTTCTTCCCTTATGTCATGTTCACCGTCTTGGACTTAAAAATAAATGTAATTTTCGCAATCAACGTCCCAAAAAACCTCAATAACGACACCCATATCGATTTTTAGGCTTACTTACCCCATTTCACCCCCTAAGGGATTGATTTTTGGAAAATCACGAAATACGTGTTTGATTATTTGTTTTTAGGAGTACTCCTACGAAGTTTCAAGTCGAAATGTCTATTTAATATTATTTCTCCACACAAAATTGGAACCTCCATTTTACCCCTTTAGGGGTTGAATTTCGAAATATCCTTCCTTATTCCTTGTATACACCATAACGGGAACCTCTGTGCAAAATTTCAGCTTTCTAGGTCCAAGGGTTTGGGCTGGGCGTTGATGAGTGAGTGAGTGAGTCAGTCAGGACTTTTAGAAATATATATAAGATTATGAAACCTTAAAAATTATATCAGAGGGAGACACTTATGCTGCTTATTTTCCTTAGCATAGAATTTCGGCTTAGACCGCGTAGTATTTGTGTATGAACACCCAGCATTTTCTGGCTTAATGTGCCTTGCACCTTGTGAAGTCGAGCAAAAACCCGCGCGATGGCCATGCTCTCTTCACGAAAGTGCCGGTTGATGAGGTGCTAGTAATGCTCAAAGATCTCTTGCCTACAGACCAAGTTGAACTTGTCGAAATTTGCCTGAAAAACACTTACTTCAGTTAGAACAATAAAATATACGAGCAAGTCGAAGGAGCGGCCATGGGTTCACCACTATCACCTGTTATCGCTAATATCTACATGGAAGCTTTTGAAACCAAGGCTCTCGAACAAGCGCAGCTAAAACCGACTTGCTGGTTGAGATATGTAGATGATACCTTTGTCATCTGGGCACATGGACGCCAGACATTGAATCTGTTTCTAAAACACCTGAATTCTGTACATCCCAACATACAATTCACAATGGAAGTAGAGGAAAATTGCAGTATTCCGTTTCTAGACGTCCTGGTGAAACGTAAATCAGATGGCAGTTTAGGACATGCAGTCTATAGAAAGAAAACACACACGGACAGATATATAAATGCTGACTCACACCATCATCCAATGCAAAAAGCAACAGTTCTCCAGACTCTGGCGACAAGAGCCGTTCGTATCTCAGACGAAGAAAATCTAGAGAGAGAAAAGCTACATCTGTTTGACTCTTTACAAAGGAACGGATACACAACTACTGCCATACGAAAAGCACTAGACAAGACTATGACAAAGAAGGCTAAAGAAGAATCTCCACCTCTGGAAGGCTTAGCATTTCTACCTTACGTTAAAGGCTCAACTGATAAGATAGGACGTGTCCTGCAACGATGCAACGTCAAAACTGTGTTCACGAGCAAGGAAACTTTGGGCAACGGCTTCAGATCGGTAAAAGACAAGATTCCAAGTTTAAAAACCGCTGGCGTATATCGCATTCCTTGTTCTTGCGGCTCGAGTTACATTGGACAGACTGGTCGTTCCGTTGATCTAAGACTCCAAGAACATAAAGGCGATTGCAAACACAAACGCATCACAAAATCAGCCGTAGCTGAGCATACATTTACAAATGGGCACACTTTAGAATTTGAGCATGCCAGAGTACTTGCCAGAATACCTCATTACTTCCCGAGAGTGATACGTGAAGCCATAGAAATAGAAAAACATCCAAATAATATCAACAGGGAAGATGGCTTTAAACTTAGTAAAACGTGGACCCCTGTGATACACGATCTAAAGCATTACAACCACTGTGCGTCATACGGCCACGCCCCACGGATTACGTTGCACTCGGATGACCAACCAGCGTTACGCCACTCCGCGCGCCTGGCACAAAGGACTATAAATAGCTCCACATCGACCTTCGGTTCTTAGTGCGACTTTCACTCTGATGATGCAAGCTGCAAGGTCTTGCGAAACGTTAGTGAATATGGATGCACAAACAGCAAAACGGCCAAATCTGCCTAAGTATCCTCGTTCTCAAGATACTGAAACAACACGAGCCACCAGAGAGCATGGCCATCGCGCGGGTTTTTGCTCGACTTCACAAGGTGCAAGGCACATTAAGCCAGAAAATGCTGGGTGTTCATACACAAATACTACGCGGTCTAAGCCGAAATTCTATGCTAAGGAAAATAATTCGAGTAACCGCGAAAGCCTCAAACAGTACTTATGCTGCTCTTATAAAACACATTAAAAATCCATTAATTATCATTACAAGTAAAGAGCCGGTATTTAGGTCAAACCGAGCTCGGAAATGGATATAATTCTCTGAACGACATCCTGCATAACATAGGTACAAAATTCATCCATATGGAATGAAAGTGAAAGTCCACGTGGCAAATTCATTATAAGCACTTCTGAAACAAATTTAGAGGAGACGTTTGCACTTCTTTGGAGCTTTCATATAATTAATGTGATTCTGGTTGCACCGGCATTCAACTCCTCTTTATTGTTGTACACTGCTAACCCTTTCCGCAGAGAAAGTAATTGCGGAAGGAAGGTGATTGTGGAATCTGCTGGAATATGCACAGATTTTAGAAATGCAAAATTATTTGGGATAACAGAGAAGACGCCCGGTTGCAACATAAACGTCGTGACTTCATTTACTATACCTTTTCAACTTCAAATTGGGACTAATCAATTTCAAAATGGGAATAAACAATTTCAAAATTAAATACACAATTTCAATTTGAGAATAAACAACTTCAAATTGGGACTAATCAACTTCAAATTGAGAAAAGTTTTTTGTTAACGGTAGTATTTGGAAAATGACAATTACATGGTTGTGACAGGATAGAACACCAGCAAGAACTAACAATAATTAGTTCCGTCCTGTCACAACCATGTAATGTCATTTTCCAAAGAGTACAGTTAACAAAGAGCTTTTCTCAATTTGAAGTTGATTAGTCCCAATTTGAAGTTGTTTATTCTCAAATTGAAATTGTTTATTTCATTTTGAAATTGTTTATTCCCAGTTTGAAATTGATTAGTCCCAATTTGAAGTTGAAAAGGTATAGTAGCGAAAGCGAAGTAGTCACTCTATTTTTGTCGAAGTAAGCAGAATCCTGAAACAGCTAAGCCAAGCTCTAGATTCGAATATTACATTTCGTTATACAGACACAGTGAAACCCTCGATATATAAACGCAGCAACGACATATAGACTCGGTAAAATGTAAGAAGTACATAATGCGCAGAAACGAGTTCTCGCCTAGACGAGTTCACATTCAAATTTAAGGGGAGGTTGGAACTCAGTAGCGCAGCACGCGGGACGCGCACTCTTTAACCTATAACCTAGCATTGCAGTTAGTTGTTTTCTGGAGGTGTAGTTCGTGTTTCGCAACGTGATTTCTTGTCTTTCCCTGCTAAAGGTAATACAATATTTATTTTTCAGTTGATGTTTTAAAACTAATAGAATATTTTAACGTTACAGTTACTCCTGCATCGTATTCTTTTCCTTTTTAAGAACATTGATTCTG
The DNA here is from genome assembly GCA_940337035.1 of Agriotes lineatus. Lineage (NCBI taxonomy): Eukaryota > Metazoa > Arthropoda > Insecta > Coleoptera > Elateridae > Agriotes > Agriotes lineatus. Next base: position 21,245 of record CALNHX010000963.1, on the reverse strand, counting down.
AAATATGGCGCAAAAGCAAAAAATCGGCGTAAAGGGCAAAATAATTCACAGTCAAGCACGTGAGGTAATTTCTAACGTGCTAGAATTTATGAAGGATACATTATACATTAATTTACTTTGGATTTAGAAATTGATAAGAGTTTTAATATAGTTTGTGCCAGCAATTGCGGTTATACAAACGATGCAATTTAAATTTATTGGTTAGTAATTAAATGTTTATTTTATGTAGAAGTTTATTATTAAAGTTTTTAGGTGAAATTTTAGATTTAATATAGGTTTATATATGTTTGTTGAGGTTATTAAAATGTTCTTTTAGACTAGGATTAGCTACCCTATTATTAAAATTGTAAAATGTTATTATGCCTGATTATTATTAGATTATTTACTTGAAAATTAAAGATTTTGGCGGTTTTTTATTCTACGGATGTTATGTATGTTTACCAGAAGATCATGATTATTTTAACTTAAAATTGTTTTATTTGGTAATGTGTCGCATTTAAATGTTTACAGGGGTAATTTAAATCGGGAAAATGAGATATCGAGTGCAAATATCTTACAAAATTCAAAAATCTGAGACAGCATAAAATAAAACGTTGTACGTCATAGTGCCTATTAATTCAAATTTGTAATTACATTGTATTTACAAAATCTCCAGAATATGGTAAATACAATAATATACTCAAAAGTTCTATATTTTGTAATATACAAGTACCCCAACTTTACAACGAAAACCCTACGCCACTGCTCATCAGCTGACTGGAGCTTGCTGGTCAGATTTGCATGAGTCATCATGTACTTCTTACATTTTACGGAGTCTACCTTATGTTTTCAAGTGCATTTAGACTTTTAAATATTTATGAGGAATATGATGTCAGCGACTATTTATATAGAGACTACATAATATGGATTGCACCGAAAGCTGACAGAATAAGTGGTGTAGAATAATATTATCAATATTTGATGGAGTAGTATGGGGATTAATTTTTTGAATTTTTATACCGGCAACTGCAATTTTTGGTAATTACATGTCTTTAAATGCATATAAAAGTACAATCATTGTTTTAGCACTAACACTAAACAGTTCGTCCAACTGGATTTGCCCAAAAATAGATTCTATGCGTTTCTTAATGTTATTTTATTTAATATATAGCATGCACTTCTATTACGTATTTCAAAGTAAACTTATGAGCGTTGTGACACATCCTGGGTATGAACGAATTACTAATACTATCGAAGACTTCGCAGAATTGAATGTGCCAATCATAATGCACATACGTGTCCAACGAGTACTACAAGAAAGCAAACACGAGCCAGTATATGCAAAAATTCTTGCACATGGATTGGTAAGAAACGTTACTATTAATTTCAACAATGGAATACTCGATGTCACATACCACCGCAACGCCTGCTTGTTTATTGGTAAGCAGAAACTGAACGAGTTTTTCCACAAACAGAAGCCGTTGGTTGACATCGTTGAACAAAATACAGGTTTATATGCAGTGGAACCTGTAGTTGGAATGAGGAAGGGGCTCTATTTCCTCGATATATTCAACAATCTTAACAGAAGGATGGTTGAAAGTGGATTGTACAATGTAGTTCACTTTGACTTCCATGCTGAATTATTTCCCAAAAGCGAAAGTCAAGAGGACGTAATGATAGCACTACGCTTAAGTCAATTAAAATATTCATTTATATGGTGGTCTATGGGATTACTGGTTGCAGCAGTTATTTTTACATTAGAACTGTTTTTCCATTTTATGTTAATCCGCGGAAAGATATGATACACTTTCCTCCCTAGTAATATAAAGAGATACTATCGTGTCGAGGTGTGGAACTAATAGTTGTTTGGAGAACGGAAGCATAGTTACCATAATGTATGAGAACATGAGCCGTTTCTTCTTGTTATTTTGTTCTGATTATTGCTGGAAATCCTATATGGAGACGTTAAGTTTGTATATGTCACTTGCTGTTTCATTGACTGTAATAATGGTTCACAGCTGTTTTTTCCTGCTGAAAAGTGTGATAACACTGATAACTGGTAGTTCACCATTGGTTGTGGTTAGTGTTTAAGTATTTTTGAAAATGATTCCCGATGTTGGAAAGTTAATAAATGTTGTAAGTAACATGAGATTTTCGTAGTATTATGAAACCCTGTTATGTATTATTAAATATAAACGGGGCTGCGCGCGCTATTGCGCGGTCTATCCCTTTATATTTTCGTATTGGCTGCTTAGTACATCTTATGTGTCACCGCAGAGTAGTTTAAAGCTTTGCTCATAATTTTCAAAAAGAAACGCGAATTCGTAAGAGTCTTTCTAAAATCGCTCCGACCCTCTCCAAGGGGGTCCTTGGGGCACCTCCCCTCTCCAAGGGGGCGTTCGGGGCTCCGCCCTTCTCGAAGGGGGCCCTCGGAACACCTCCCCTCTCCAAGGGGGCTTTCGGGGCTTCGCCCCTCTCCAAGAGGGCCTTCGGGGCTCTGCCCCTCTCCAAGCGGGCCCCGGGGCTTCGCCCCTTTCCAAAGGTGCCCTTGGGGCTCCGCCCCTCCCCAAGGGGGCTTACGGGACCCCGCCCCTTTCCAAGGGGGCCTTTGGGGCTCCGCCCTTCTCTAAGGGGCGCTCGGGGTCCATTTCTCCAAAGGGACCCTCAGGACACCTCTCTTCTCCAAGGGGGCTTTCGGGGCTTTGCCCCTCTCCAAGGGGGCCCAGGGGCTTCGCCCCTCTCTAAGGGGGCCCTTGGACTCTGCCCCTCTCCAAGGCGGCTCACAGGGCTCCGCCCTTCTGCAAGGGGTCATCGGGGCTTTGCCCCTCTTCAAGGGGCCCTCAGGGCTCTGCCTCTCTCCAAGGGGGCCCCGGGTCTCTCGGGGCTCCGCCACTCTCCAAGGAGGCCCCGGGGCTCCGCCCCTCTCCAAGGGGGCCCTTTGGGCTCCGCCCCTCTAAAAGGGGGCTCACGGAACTCCGCCCCTCTCCTAGGGGGCCTTTGGCCTCCAAGGGGGCTTTCGGGGCATCGCCCTTCTCCAAGGGGCCATCGGGGCTCCACCCCTTTTCAAGGGGCCCTCAGGGCTCCGCCCCTCTCTAAAAGGGCCCGCGGGGCTTTGCCCCTCTTCAAGGGGGCTTTCGGGGCATCGCCCCTCTTCAAGGTGGCCCACCGGGCTCCACCACTCTCCAAGGGGGCCCTCGCGGCTTCGCCCTTCTTCAAGGTGGCTCTCGGGGCTTTGCCCCTCTCCAAGGGTGCCCTCGGGGCTCCGCCCCGTTCGCGAAATCGAGGCGACGGCAAAATTCATGCAAACGCAAATGGGGGACATCGCGTCTGCAATTGTCGTGACGGACACACACATTTGGATCGTTCTCCTTTATTTATATGATTTACATTAGCTAGCAAGATTACTCTTGTCATATGTTTGTGCACTATAAGTATTGGAAATACAATGCAAAAGATTATTTTAAATCTGCTTTGTAGATTATTACTCTCAACTTTTTTGTATATTTCAACAAATAAAGATAATTTTTGCTTATACCTATATTAATTAACCATTAGAACTAATCGTTGTCAATCATAAAGTAAGCGAAAAGCGAGTAGATACTTTTTTGTAATTGTTGTGTGAGTGGTGAACCACTATCGGCATTTGTCATAATAGTATATTACGTAACAAGAGTTGTAAAGAGCATATTACGTACAAGTGGATCAATTACATAGAAGCGACGAAGGAGCGAGTAATGTAAATTCACGAGTACGTAATCTCTTTACAACTCGAGTAATGTACTATACTTTTTCTACGAGCATACATATTATAATTCACAATTTATTAAAGTAGTCTTGAAACGAGTGCAATTTTTAAATAAAAAAAAAACGTGCAGTGGTGCACCTGATTTCACTAACACTTGACGTTTGAGTCGTTTGACCACCGTTTGACAAAATGACAGATAACAATTAACATTCTTGTGGACAATAAAATAAGATTCAAAGATTTTATTGTTAATTGTATGTTGATCCAGAATAAAATATGGACAGTGGTCGTTCGTTACAGATATTTGAAAGAACACGAAATTTCGAAGCTTTCGGAAGTACCTAACATAACCTGCACGTTTATCTGACTCCTCTGACTATGAAGGTAATTTGAATTATTTGAAGACATTCTTTTCTTTTAGTTAATTAGCACTTATTTTAGGTACCCCTCAAACGAATTTGAGCGCAATAATATTTGCAACGTCAAATGTCAAATTAATTTTTCTCTTGGTCTCAGGTTACGTGATAATTCAAAACTCTTTAATAACTCGTACGTACGTGCTAGTTCCTTTTTTCATTACGTGCATGTGTTCATAATGCCATAGTTACTGATCAAACAAGCGGTTGCGTTCTTGGATTCTTACTATTATGGGAGTAGAAAAAAATATTAGCACTACTGATTTAATTCTATTTGCAGTCAGTATTTGTAACAATATGGTGAGAAAATCAGTTGCTTGCATGCCGGTCGTTGTGTAATGCAAGGAAGCCGATTGTTATATTATTCTAAATTTTTAAAGAAACCGTGGTGGTGTATCTTTCTGTCATCATATGGCCTCATATTTTAGTGGGGATGCGCTACGCGAGTCCTAAAAATTCTTCTGTGCGTGTCTCAGTCGAACATAACTTCATAAGGCGGTATGCCGTTTACCCGCCTCTCGGCTCATGTTATCGAGGCAGAAAGTTCCCGACACTGGTAAAAATCATACGTGTCGACGTGCTCGCTATGCATTTGAGTCAGGTAAGTTCACTTTAGCCTTCCGGGGAATGATTATCGTAAACAGGATTTTCTCCTGAGATCTTTGTAAATCCGTATTGGTTATTGCTTCTTCGTTGAGTTACAAATAGCTGGAAAGTCTATTTTGCCGCTCTGTGTGTGATTCGAAGTATTAATACGCATGATTACAAACAATTTTACTAGCATTTTTGAGTTGTAAACTTTATTGGAGATTAAGCCCGCACTTGCTGGTATAGTCATGCAATGTTAAATTAGGCTATTATATACAGTGACGCCACTCAGGGCTTTGGATAAACTGAATATAAACTCCATTTTCAACGAATCTTGTTGTATGTTTATTAGACTGTGTTGAATAATTTATTTGGTTGTTTTCTTTGAGATCACTATAAAAGACTGCAGAAAGTAATTGAAAGAAAGCGAAAACAATACGTAAGATAAATTCAAAATAAATTTCTAAAATTTCTGCATTACAAACAATTTGGCATAAGTCCTAATTTTGAGTCTTATCAACCGATTCGTGAATATTTTGATATACGTACATTACATCACAGAAGAATTATCCATGTTATTATATTTGCTTATAAATTACTAAATGATCTAATTGATAGTCCACAGCTGCTCTCACACATTGCAATTAGGGTACCACCTCACGGAGTGCGACCGATTTTTGCTTTCTACATACTTCACATTCGTACCAACATTCGCTTGCATTCTCCTATTGTTAACATGGTTAAAATGTTAAACCAGTATTACAATGTTATCAAATTATTTGGTATTACCCTTCGTAGTCTGAGAATTCAGTTAAATTGTATACAATTTCAATAAACAGCTCATTTTGTTTTGTCCTTATCTTTTCAGGTTCTTTTTCATTCAAATTTAGGATTATATGCTAATATTCTTTCTCATTCAGAATTTTATTTGTTTAGTTTAGTCTACTACCATTATTATTATTTTTCATAAACTTGCAATTAGGCGAAAGCCTGTTTGTTTCTGTTTTAAATAAATAAATAAATAAGTTCCGCCATCTGCAACAACCTGCCGACACACGGCCTTCTGCAACCAATCTAGGGTTGCCAACATTGAGTCGATACTGACCGGAAGAAAATAATTTTTGGGGTAGAAAAAAAGTGGGATAAAATTAATAAAAAGGTGCAATGGGAAATATTTTTTTTTACATTATAAAGATATAATTCCTAAAATTATTTTATATTTTTTAGGTAACATATGAAATACGGATTTTTCACCCCTCCGCGGATAATTTGAACAAGAGGTATCTTACGACTTCATATTTAAATAATGATTTGCCCATTTTACCCCTTAGCTAGCTCAGTGTACATGAAACTTTCTTAATATCTTAGTTTGTCGCTTATGCGAGATCACTATTTGTCAAAACAGAAATTTGGTTCCCCCTTATAGTGTTGGTCGGACTGAAACTTCAAAACACATAAAAATATAAAAACTAAAACACGCATAAAAATACAAAAGACATAAAAGAAAAGAAAATTCACTTCTCAAACAACTTACATGCGGTATAGATTCAGGCATGTTTGAAACATACATGAACAACGTAAACCATAACCAAAAATAACGTTGAAATAATTAACTTTTAAAATAACGTAAATGTAAAAATGGAATGTTAAAATTGCCTGAAGCCGGTACTTATTTGAGTCGCTGATAAAACACACTCCTGCGCGTTTGCAAAAGCTTGAAGTTAAACGCAATCTTATCCCGCTCTGCAAACATTTTATTTGAAACTGGCTGCTGCATAATCTTGGAAACGGCACGCTTCAATTGCATCACCCGCTCTTGAAGAACATTATGCTGGGAAGCACTGATCGAATGCAGACCTTGTAAGGACAGTTGAATTGGCGCCTCTTAAAATTGACGCTTGAAATAAGCCGTTGAATATAGCACAATGCGTGTATGTAAGTACACGCATTGTGTACATTCGGAAAATGCGTTTTCGGAATTTGTAAACGCTATTTCAGGTACTATACTTTCCAATCTAATAAACCCATGCAGTACTCAGAAAAGGCTGCGTGCGAGTGCTACCGTCTTTGTTAAATTTATATGAGTTGAAAACCCCGCGTCTCGTGTACAGCGTGTTTCTTGCTGCAATCGCGAAAACAAAAATTCACGATACACTTCCAGCGTAGGACCGCCTTTGCGAACATTTACTTACATAAAATACAATATTAAATCTAATAATATAACGTAGGAGATACAACTTGGCTTCTACACTTAAGCATGAAAATAAACAATATCGGTAAGGGATCCAGCTGGCCCGTTACACATAGAGTAATTCTCGGCCTTTGTAAATAATAGGAACTAAAGAACAAAACTATTTTTTACATTCCATAAACAAATATTCAAGATCCAACTTAGAAGTTAAGTAAACAATTACGAAACTACATTTTTCTGAAAAAGAAATTAGATATTTTCTAAAATTATATATTTTTTTCTATTTGCCCATTTTATACCAATAACTTCTGCTCTGGAGATTTTAAATAGAAGCATTTTTGTTAGCAATCCATGTATGTAGTTAACCCGAAGAATTTTATTGAAAACCCAAAGCCCGAAAAATGATTGCCAAACCCGAAGTCTTCGGGCCAAAATGACAGTGTTGGCAACCCTAAACCAATCTGTGATGTTTTAGTGATATTGGGAGATTAACAGCTTATCGCTACTAGACATTAGGTTACGTGGCTCTCTTGTCTACATTCTCGACGTACCCTTAGAGCAAAGAAACGAACAGATTTTACTATTAATTTAAACCTTCCTTTGCCTTGATTATTAGATGACTGGAGCAATTATTATTGTTCATTACCAACCAGTTTAGGTATTTGCTTGACGATTAATTATGTTAGAAAAGTAACTGAACTAACTAAAACCACGTGTATACTAAAAGCTACAATTTTTACTATTTACTATGTAAAACAGTAGGGTTCTTGTTTTTTAGACTGTTCTATAACAGTATTAGAGGTAGTCAGTTGAAATGCACTTCATGTTGGCTTAAATATTTTCCACTGAATTATTTACTCACTTCTTGTTTCACTGTTAAAACTTTTAAGTCATCGAGAATTTCCTTATTTGGAGTAAACCAAGGTACGTTTGTTATAATCCGTAGAGTTATGGCTTGAATATTTTCGGGGTTTAACATGATCAGCTGATGGCAAATTATGACAGTTAAATGCAACTTGCGGTGTCAGACCTCTGCACATATACCGACTAATTTTCATTAATTCTAACTCGGCATGTTCTCCACTCTTGCTGTAGTGATGTTGCAGCATCCTTGCTGCCGTGTTAAGACCCCAGTGTCTTGCCATTATGGCTTTACCATCGGCAAATGTTGCTGTGTGTATTTGTTGATCTGAAGTAAAGAGTATTATTTGGTCGTCTAAGTGAGTGGACACGTGAATTGATATTCTGAAACTAAAATACAATTTCGGGTAAGTCTTGAGTTGTTAATTCATGCAAGTGAGGAAAAGTTTTCTGCCATACACTGGAAAACCACCATGCAGAGATGCAGCCAAAAACAATCTGGTTATATTAGAATTTAGCAAAATAAACGCACAGCATAATGAAATTCTGAAGCGTCTACAACCAGCAATAAGAGCAACGAAGCTAATCAAAGGAACCTCATTTTTAACATCACATAGGTAACACATAAGGCACATTCGTCCATGAGCGGAAGTATACATCGTCGGAAATAGTTATTAGCGAATGATGTAGTTATTATAAACATTTTGCGGTTGCAAGAGCATAATGATGATAGCGAAGAATCCTTGAAAGAGGAAAGACAAAGAAAGACAAGGGCTAGAGCTTTTCGGTAAGAGCAAAAAGCAGTTAGATTTATGATGTTTGTTTAATGGGTATTTTGCTACCCCAGTACAGAATAGAACCAAAGACAACCAAAGAGAGGGCAAATAATGAGAAAAAATAAGCCAAGCATATTCCAACAAAAATTGAAAAGGAATAGAAACAAGAGAAATAATAAAAATAATACCAACAGCACGTGGTGGCATAACGGGGAATGCCCTCCAAATGGAGGGTAGGGCGAAAACAAAATACGCCCCGAGGACCAACAAGCTGATATTCAGGTAGTAATTAATTGACACATTAAACAAATGTGGGGTTACGTTTGGAGGTGTGACAATACAATATATGTAATGGTATGCAACATCTTAGTAAGTTAGATCACCATGTTGCGTAGGGTTTTAATAGCGAACAACCTTCATATGAATATGAAGTCGAAGGAAAGAGTAGAGTAGAGTGGATCGTTCTGAAGCCACCCCCTCTCCACTTGGCCTTGAGTCAAGTCAAGGCCACGTTCGAGGTCAAGATAACTTTCACGTCACGTTCATAGTCAAGACCACGCCCCACCACACTGCCTAGATTTCAAGTTCAAAGTCAACCATATATTTATTTGAAATGTGATAATAAAATCGCAAAGAAGAGTCTGAAAGAGTAGTAGCGTCCGACAGTCATGCAGAAATGGAAGCTTTGTTGAAAGCTATTGAGATAGTCCAGAGTAAGAAAAGAACGGTGGCTGCTAGTGATATTGGTAGAAAGCTAAAACCACTGTTCTGTCCGGAACTTCTGAATAGTAGGGCGTACAAAGTAAACAATTCATGTTCCAAGTACGCGAGTGTAGGGTTTGAGTGGAGTTCACAATTTATTCCAGGTACTATAATACGAGGTCACAAAAATGACTGGGTGCAGTTAGATGAGTGGAAGCGGACAGCCCTAATTGCAAATCAAGGAGTGATTGCCAACTACTTCTATAGCCCTGACATTCATTGGTCTGTGGTGGACATAGGAAAGAAGAGAATTGTATTCTAAAATCGATTTAGACGACAAAGATAATAAAATTGAACTAAGTGGGTGTATCAGAGGTGTGCTTAGCGAAAGAAACTGTCAAGGAACTCTGACGCTTGCAGAAGCTTCTACAGTTGCGGTTCGCGCCATTGAAATCGTGAAACTTTGAGAGTTTCCATAAAGAAATAGTCAAGGGAGTAGTAAACGTTCCTGAGGACTCTATATCCAATATAAGGTCTGTGCTGGAACAGCTGGAGGAAAAATCTGAAAGAACTGTGTGTATGGTGGAAGTGCTAACATTCGCAAGTAGTATGGTAACGTGTCATGTAAGAGTTGACGAATTTAGGCGGCAGCTGGGAGTGTAGCCATGTGGATGTGTTATGCTGAGGCCGCTCGACCTGCAGCGAGAAACGTACCTAGTGCTGTTGAACTAGTAGTGAGTTTGTTAAAGGAGTTAGCTTTTGAGGCGTCACACGAAGTCATACACGGTATAGGACGTAGCGGGTTCAGCGATGAGGAGCTACGTATAAACAGAAAAACATATACAAAAATGGTGCAGATGAATGTCGATTATTTCTAGAGGGAGCCGTAGGGCAAGACCTCTTTGTAAAATTGATGGTTAGTCGTAGCCTGGATGGACAGAGGTGTAAAGTAAAAGACTTTATAGAAAAGAAGGAAAATGAAGAACAGAATGCGATTTGACGACACGAATAATAAGGTGTACAACATGTATGCGTGAGTGTATGCGTACAAAGAAGCTTGGAGAGGACTGTGGGAACGAGAAGCTTTCGACAGGTGTCTGCTCCAGCGTAGGATCCTTACTGTGAATGAAGTATTGCGAAACGTTTTGTATGCAGAACATAGGCAGAATATTTATGTAGAACGCTTTGCAACTAGTAAGTAGCATTGTAATTCGTGTAGTGACGATAAGTAGCACTGTAGTTGTTTGTAAATAAAAAACACAATAAAAAGTAAATGTGGTTTTATTAATCCATTACATAGTGATTATTTATACAAAAAACATTAGACAAAGTACAATAGAAAATCCGTAGGGAATGATATAAACAAGATGGTCGGGTGGGACTAAGCACTGGGTGTTCTTCAACTTTAACGATTGGATAGTGGTACAGCGACGTAGAAAATTGCCTTTCTTACCACCTTTTACATATACCTCGTCGACACCCTGCAGAAGACTTTGCAATATTGCAGGAAACATTCCAGTCGATGCAGTGGTGATAAGTCATTGCCCAGCCGGCTTCTTGTTGTAAATTGGCTGCGAATGCACTGAAATTGAACGGTGATTTAAAGATGTGATGATATACTATGGTACCGTTGTAGGCAGCCAATTCTTTCGGGCAGAATAAATTCTTATCGGACGTCTTGCAGACTTGAATGTCGATAATGAGCCTCATCGTCTAATATTAGACAAATCACTTTGCAATCACGGTAACAGTCGAGGCACGACTGAACTGGTTCGGAAAATTATAATTGTTTTACTGCTTGTGTCAGTGCGTTGAAAGTGAAAACCCGATCGTGCAGAATGAAACAATACGCGGTTGTACAGGCTGGCACCTTCACGGAAGGTTCAAATTCAACTCGAAAAATTACAGCGTTCCCATGGTAGTAGACCTTTTGATGGCAGCAGTCGATTACAACAATGGGTGCTTTGTCAGCAAAGTCATCGCGAGTGAACCAAGGCTCGCCGGTTTTGTTATAATACACTGCGCCAATAAATTAGGGAAACACTAATAAAATCATCAATGCTGTTCAAGATAATAAAATTTTGGATTTTCTTTCATATGTATCTATTAGACAAAAGCCTCGTAAGTAGTAATTCACCTACTTTACTCAACTGGGCACTTTATTTTTGTATGTATTGCTAGATTAGTAACTTAAGTACAAAATGCAAAGTAACCTTTCCAATATGAAGTAGCTGTACATATTACAAAACTGAAAACAATTGAGTGTCTAAGTCATTATTTTATTTCTCTACGCTGTTTACCACTAAAATGAGGCATCTTAGTCAAGTTCAAGTTGCACGAGAAGTAACCTTAATTGAAGAAGACCACACCTTACGTCAAGTTGCAAGACAAGTTAATGTGAGCCTTTCTGTTGTGTCCAGGGTTTGGAATCGTTACTTAGTGACAGGAAGTTATAGTAGGAGACCTGGTCAGGGCCGAAAATACGCAACAACCATACAGCAGACAGATTTGTGAGCAATTGTGCGCTTAGACGATGCACATCCACTGCTAGAGACCTACAGAATGACCTCAGACGAGCCAGTGGTATCCAGGTTAGTACAGAAACCATAAGGAGGCCAGTCCGAAAACCACAATTGACTCAGAATCACAGGAGAAACCGACTGGAATTTGATCAACAACATGCGTGAGTGCTTTTCAGGGATGAGTCAAGATTTAAGTTGACACGTTGTGATGGTCGTCTACGAGTTTGGGCACGTGCACGGGAACGCTATCGTGAAGAACTGGTTCAGCAGGCAGATAACTTTAGAGAAGGATCTGATATGGTGTGGGCTGGTATCTCTTTTAACATTCGTACAGATCACGTTGCTGTACCTGGACGAATAAATGCTGCCCGATACAGCAAGGACATTCCTGCAAATCATGTGGTACCTATTGCAGTCCGTATAGGTCCTGGCTTTCTGTTCCAGCAAGATAATGCCCATCCACACGTAGCAGCACAAACAAGAAGGTTCTTGGAAGAACCGAATTCCTGTGATGGACTGGCCCGCCTTTAGACCAGACCTGAATCCCATTGAGCACTTATGGGATGAGTTGGATCGGAAGATCAGGAATCGACCTGTAGCTCCAGAGAGTCTTCCAACAGCTCATCGTACTTCTTTTGGAAGAATGGACCAACATACCCCAAGAAAATATACGGAGATTGATTGAAAATATGCCGCGAAAGTGCCAGACCGTTATCCAAGCTCACGGAGGTCATAATTGCTACTAGCTTTCTTTAAATGTTTAATCTTTTTAAGTTTATTATAAAGTTCCTAAGCCTTGTTTTGCACAGTTTTGCCATTTTTGTTTGTTCTTCAGATTTATAAAATAGGAATAATTAAATTTAATAATTTATTGTTTAAATAAATGATAATCTAATTAGTTTACTCAGTTTCGCCTCTTGCAGTTTTTAAAAATAGAATTTACAACTATTTCTTTAGTGTTCCCCTAATTTATTGGCGCAGTTATGATGATTAAACTTGGAATACACGGAACGTTCCGTTTAAAATCCAACGATGACGTATCTGGGGGTCTTCAATTTGGTGCTTGTTTCAATAGCGTTATAATGTTGAGTAACGGCATTAACACCTGGTATGATATGAAGTGGCCAGCTGCGAAATGTTACTTGCGTGTCAATACTTTTATCGATGTACTTGGTTAGTGGCAATTATTTGGTAAAACCTGCAGTAATATGAGAAACCAATACAGCTTGTCAATCGTAACTTAAGCCGTCTCCCCGGCGGTACCACTGAATACAGTATCGTTATCGGTATTGCTGCGGATTAATACAAGTTCTTGTCTGATGTTAGGTATGCTTTGCCATAGTCTTCGACAAAGCTTAACAGCATCCTCAGGTTTAGACAGGCACTAAAGCTACAGAGTAGATATAATACCAGGTTTGGTGATAGAATCAACAACGGTTCTAGTGGTGGTATCCGTATTTTTCCACATCCCAATTAATTTTATGGTAGTTAGTCGACGCTTTATTACATATTTGCGGCCACCTTTGTTTGATATTAGCAATTCGTGGTATATTAATAATTATCACTTTGTAACCAGTTCCTAGGGTAACAGCGGGGGAGCTTTATTTGCGTGATCAACTATCATAACCTCTGTGCTAGAAGCATATAGTTATAAACCATAAAATCTGCTTACGATATTCAGTTTGTCCATTACTATTTTTAACTCTTCTTGGCTCGACGAAACTATAAGTGTATCGTCGGCATATCGCATGTTGTTAATTATTTTGCCTTCCACGGAAATACCACCTCCCAACTATTCAGTAAGTTTCGCATGAGGTGCTTACTGCAAATATTAAATAATATCAGAGATAGATTACCTTTTTTGGTGTAGTCCTTTACGTACTTGGAATTCAGTCGGGGTTACATTGTTCACCTTGATTCCAGTCCGATTGTTCTCATATGATGATTATATGAAATTTATCGAGTAATGTGGTGCCCCCGTTTCTGAGCAATCACCTCGTAAATCGTCATAAAAAGTAACGTTGAAATATTGGCTTTTAAAGAACCCAAATGTCAAAAATGTATTAAAAACCATGTTCCGTGTATCGAAGCTGTAAACCGAGTAGAACCACTATGCCTTTGAGGGCAGCCTGATTTACCATTTGTATCTTCTGTAATTAATTTTATTCAGAAGACATACAATTTTTTCATAAAGCTCCTTCATTTTAACCATGTAACCAATAGGAACTGAATGGTGAACATTACACATGTGTAGAAGAACAGTTTCAAGCTCAGTTTCGTAAATTAGCGCCATTCTTTTCGGTTGTGCTTAAAGGCTAACGCTTGCATTTAATTGTTAATAGACCCAAGACCTTATTTGGTCCAAAAATACTACTGTAATCCTTTTTGGCGATTGTGATATACAGAAGCCAACCACTCTCGATTTTAATACAGGGTGTTTGATAACGTACGGAGGAGATTGAACTGGTAGCTAGAAGAGACCAAAATAAAGTTATTTTCTTACAAACTTGGTCGAAACGCAATAACATAAAAAATAACAGCAGTTTAACATTCTTGTAAATTAATGCCCCCTTTAGACGGGCATGGTAAACAACAAACGGAAAGTAAATCAGGGACAAAGAGTAGTACTAGATATGGTCAAACCTTACTTTGGAACATGGAGGGGAGTTACTACGGACATTTTTTTACTTCCATTCCTCTAGAAGAAGAACTCTTTGAAAAGAAACTGACGATAACCGGAACCCTGCGAATGAATAAGTGCGAGATTCCACAAGAATTTCTTGCAAACACTAGGCGTGAAGAACACTCCTCTGTATTTGGTTTTACCGATAAGATGACACTCGTTTCACATGTTCCCCAAAAAAATAAAACTTTTATTTTGTTATCAACGCAGTTCAACGATGCAGAAACGGCCAACGAAACAGAGAAGAAAAAGCTAATCATAAATTTGCACTACAATACCACTAAAGGTGCTGCGGATAATGGGAACAAAATGACGCGGGAGTACTCTTGTGTTCGACCTACAAGACGGTTGCCCTTAAGATTTTTTTTTGAAATTCTAGAAATGGCAGCACTTTATAATATTTTCCCAAAAATTTCCTGACTGGTGTAGAAATAAAGGAAAACGCAGAAAATTCCTTCAGATACTATGTCAACAACTTGCACTTCCGAATGTGAAAACTAGAGAGCGGAATTTCCGAGGCATGCAATTCGATTATTTCTGACAGAAAATGAAGAAAGAGTAGAAGCTCCTCACAGAAACGCCGTACCTCTTGGCACAAGCACTCAATGTCAGTTTTGTCGGCGAAGAAAACACACAGAAAAGAAGTAAAAAAGTTTTTCTGCATTGACTGTCAAAATGATGCCCAGTGAGTCCAGAATAGAAGGTTAAGTTTCCTAAAATAAAACCAATTTTTTATTACGTACCTCTTTTTGTTATGTCAGAATACAATTTAATTTTTTAAACTTTATTTCTTACTTGCTTGCAAAATAAATTATATAACATTATATTTGTAATTTTATTTCATAAACAATATATTTACAATAATTTCTAGTTTACAAAAACACAATAAATGAAAATTTAATGTGTGGTAACTTGGTTACCCCGCTTGGAGGATCCCGGAAAATTTTAGATCTTGGTTATGCGAGGGTTAACACACAAGACAACAGGGGGAAATGTTCGGCCGCAGCTGGAGGTGACCTCTGTTCCATTTATTCTAATTTGAAACATATCCCTAACGGTGTCCATCGCGATTAAAATTGTTATTTATAAAACCTACTGGGCTAGTCACAACCCAACAGTATATTGACAATATTTACTGTCCTCCCAGACAGGGAGAAACTTAAAGCACACAGAATAATATAAGATTTAATTCTAACTGTAAACGTAAAAAATGTCTAGCTACTAGAAAGGGAGAAGTATACACTTTCAGGAAAGACAGGAAATATAACGTAATCCAGTGGCAACGGTACTGACATGAAAGCAGAGCCAATCTACAGTTTTAAATGAGCCAAGTTTAGAAAGCTTCAGCCGCCTGAAGATTCATTTAGTGCAATAGGAAGGGTTTCAATTTTGACTTTGGGCGCGATTGACGCACGAATATTGTCTCCTGCCCGGCTGAAATGTGGAAATCTGACCATTAACCAATTTCTGGCTTCGTTTCCCTCCCTGGTGGCGAGCTACGCACGCGGAAAAGCTAACCTCCCGAGGAGCATTCCTGCCTCGGGTCGGATGTAGAACTGAAGCGTATAATGTACTCTGCTGGTTGCTGCTAGGTACAATTTTTGGAACTAAATAATTTAAAAAATCATTTTGTTGCAAATTTTATAACTACAATTTTTGAAAATCAATTGTTAGATCTCCTTAATACTTTAGCATAATGCAATTAACATTTGAAAATAAAGAAATCCGCTTTTTACCACAAGAGTTTTCTGATCCCGGTAACTGATAAAGTTTGGGCACTTCATTCCATGTAGGAACATGGCCTGAGACAAGGCGAGTCAGGGTCGCCGCAATAGCTTTTTCCGAAACCCAATGTTAATGGCGTACTGGGTGATGCTGTTAGCATCACGCCTTCGACGACTGCCTTACTTTCCCTATTTGTACAACTGTGGTTTCGGTACACAATCTTTCAAGCGACTGGGTGAGCCGCCCGCCAGTTAATAGATGGTCCCGGTAACTAATGTAATGGTTAAACTTTCAAACATAAAATTTGAATAAAATCGAATAAGATTAAATCATATTGCACGAAGGAGTTACAATGAGTAAATATAGGAAATGAATCATTCCTATGTGTATAAAGTTCGCGGCGCTACACTCAATGATGGAATTTGGTCTGAGATTTGTCTGGTCATACTTTTTAACGGCTTACTTGGAAATGTATCTGGCAGCGCTTCTTGATGATCAATTTATTTCTCTACCAGTATAAGCTTTTCGGTGCCGAATTTTGAAAGTGACAAGCTTCATAACCACACGATCACACAGGCGCACTTTGTATATCTATATATTGTGTTCTAATATATTGCTTTTACTGTCAGTGTCACCATTTCTAACGAGTTGTTTACTTCACATTATACTTGGTACTTTCTCATACTTGTTAATTTGTATTGAAATGGCCATCCAACGACATTATTAACTATAAATATGGACTAGAAGATGGCCACATTTAGAAGTAAATGAAAAGCTAACGATTTCAGCTTGTATATAGACAGTTTTGAATCACTCAGCAACTTTAGCTTGCAATTACTCTTTTTTTATTCTTGAAATGTATTAATAATTCATAAAAGTTTGTGTGTTAACTCAATTGGAAAACTTTACTATTCAGCGAGTTACAGAACTTACAGTTCCACACTGAACCCTTGGTCAGCAGTAATGGCAGACAGCATTTGATATTGTTACAGAACTCTTGGTTTTACGGTGGTTTTAGATAATCAAAATGTAATCCATATTGATCAATCTATATTAAAGATTGAACAAGAGTAAAATAAATTTTATTAATGTTATGGTAAATTATTATGGAGCTAACAACAGTCTATCAGTTGATGCTACCATTATTATTTAACATAGTTAATTGCGACCACTCCTTTAACTGGCCCAGTAAATCAGATGATCTTAATAATTGTCTATTGTTTCTGATTACCAAATTATTTGCCAATGATAAAACTTAGCGAATTATTTTTTGAAAAAGATGCTGATGTTGGGTTTATAGTCCAAATTAAAAACCCTTTAATTATCATTTCACCTAAGAAGCCTATACATATATCTGTCAAAGCGGGTCCATAATATTGTTATGATACATTAAGATCAGCCAAACTGCTCTCCGCTGAAGATGAATCTAAATATATAATTTGGCAGATCGATACAATCAACTTAGAAAAGTTTAAAAAGAATTGGCTGTTTGAACGAGAGTCATTAATAGAATTTGAAATTGATGCAAATTAAGATGAAAGGTATAGCACTTGAGTATTCTGTAGTGTTTTCAAAGTAATAAATTACATATATATGCTCATATTACATATGACAAATATAATTTCCATTAAAATAATATAGTGTAGTAGGTGGACAACATAGGAGTTAGGGGGTTTCTGTTGCTATTATTAAAAAATAACAAATTATAAAATAAAATGTACTTTGAATAGATTTTTTCAGTCGAAATGAAAACTTAGAAATTGCCCTATTTTAATATGCGAGTTGGCGAAAATATTTTAAAGAAGATTATTATAACAGTTACTGAGAGAATTTGAAAGGTCGTATAACTAAATACAAGTAAGCAGAAGAAGTAAGAAGAAAATAAGATTTGAATGGAATTGGTTTATTTCGAATAGTACAAGTGATAAGAAGTTACATTGGTTAGAAAGAGTTGTCAAGTACTGGACTTGTTGAGGGTGTGTTAAGGACGTGTGGATCTGTCGACGGAGGATAGAAGAGGGACTACTGGGCTCAGGCGATTCTGTTGGTTACTGGCGACAGAGATTGCTAAAGTTGGAGCTAAGGAAGAAGAATATTAATTAGGTATCATCAGTGAAGTCGTTGGAACGAGGGAAGCTCTAGAAGGTGACAGTAGCGTTGGTGAAGTAGCACGAGACCATTCCTACTAGCAGCCAAGGGTTTGACAAGTTGATAGCTGTTTGTCAGTAATCAGTGCATCACAGCAGAACTAACTAGAGATCTAGGGCTGTGGACATCAGAAGGATTACTGTCTTGGAGGTTACATTGGAGCAGGGAGAGTGAAAGCAGTTCAAGGTGGGTTTTAGTTTATCCTATTGAAACTATAGTAAATAAAAGACAATTAAAAAAGTGTAATTAACTATAATGAACCCTTCAGTACCCGTTTAAGGTGTGTGAGACCGAGCAAACACATGATGCCGTATATTACTTAATGTGCTAGCGTTAGTTTACCGCCCATTTCACTACCTTCCTATATTATGCCATTGAAGATCCGTATGCAGTTTTGAGTTTGTGCGTGCAGTGGTTTAAGAGTTATTTATAATTTCGGTTTCAGAGACCGAAGCGGGTACTCTAGTTGTTTTTATTTTTACCTTTGATATACGACCAATGTGAGGAGAAAGAAGTATTTTCTGCATTTTTAGTAACACTGTTATACTAAAACATTATTATAGTCATGGCAGATTGTTACGGTATTAAAACAACTTTACGACACCCACCCAAGGTGAGCATCGCACCACGGAATCAGTCCTGGAAAACTGACACACTTGCCCTGAGATTTGCTAGAAACACGCTAAAGGGCCACGGCTGGAACGCTCAGGGAGTCGGGCGTGAGTCACACGATACGTTCTGGGCAAGCGTGTTGAGGCATATATATAGGGTACGTCAAAATTATGAGGGCGCCACCAAGCCTGTCTTAGCTCGAATAACCGGGCCTGCGCGGTTAAACGGGAGCAAAGTATTCAAGATAGTCCGTCGATAAGAATTCTCATGAGCTGCAAGCTCAAATAACAATTTCGTACTGGAATGGTAATATTGGGACTCTCTGGCCGAGACTGCGCAATCACTGGACCTACCTGCACGCTCTGATCTCTCACGTCTCGCCGTACACCAATCTTTACACTGTAAAAGGCGCTATCTGAAACAAAGCATGCACAGGTCGAATAGGAATAATACGTCCCTTAACTAAATATGCGTCTATTGATCGCTAATTACATCTGGGCAGCAAATCGTGCCGCCAAGCTTATGTTACTGCTTACGTTAAGCACCAGCTGATGGACGCGATATGCTAATGAACAACACGCTACACATATTAGAGTACAGTTTAGAAATACGCGCTCCGGCAAAAAAAGGGCGCGTTAGTGCGCGATAACAGACGCCGACCTGCGGTTAACACCTAGGAAGCAAAACACAAAGCCCTCGCAAACATAAACAAAGAAAAACTCGAACAGCTTAGGGCGCGCCAGGCCCAGCACGGCGAGGCGTTAATTCTATTTAGGTATTAATCGGTACAATATAGAGAAGCTCGCGCACCTAACGTTACTGAATTAAAAATTAGCACAAACGTAACACCAAATCATAAGCGCAGAGTTCTTTAGCTATTTAGGCGATGAAACGCGAAACTCGCGCACATGAACTTACTAGCAGGCTACCAAAGTAGCGTCTTGCAGCATGGTGGCCTCAAACCGGCATTAAAAAGCCGCGACAAGCAAGCAAGGGGCATGCATCCGCCCACATAAAGTTGAGCACAAAGCACCAACGCTCGCACAAGTGACAGTTACTATGTTTAAATGGTTGCAATTACAAATACCTTAGTCCGCAGACGGTCCATGAGAGTGGCGTGCAGTCAGTTGGTAGAAGGCGGCAGTCTGTGGCAGCTCAATCGCCAAAACACGGCATTAGGGGTAAACGGCTGGAATCCGCCAAGATGGCGGCGTAGGACGCTCTCCTGAGAGCACACTACAGCGACAAAGAGGCCTACTTCGTCCTGCCTAGAAAGATCCTCGAAACAGCGAGTTGCAAAGGGAAAGCCCCCTTTCTCACCAACGCAGAACTGGCCCCAAAAAGCCCTTTACACACCTACGCCTCGACGTAAAGACGTGCCACTCACACAACCACACGCGACCTCCTTCGATCAACGGCCAGAGCTGAACCCCTCAAGCCAGCCGTGTTATGGCCCCTGCAGTGGCGTGAGCCAAACGGCCTTGCCACGTGACTCTCGACAGCCAATGGCGATGCGCTCCACAAAACAAATTAATTCCGGTATCAAAGACAGCCAATGGCGAAGCGCCTCAACGGAGTGATTTCTAGAAGCTTCGGAATTCTTGCGAGCGATAACACCCGGCTGCCAAAGTAGCAGCAAAGGGGTGCTCCAACTGACGAGAAATACTGCGTTTGGGGTCAAATATGTGCAAAATCATTATTGTAGAATTAGGCGATGGAGCCAAATAAGTAACTAAAAGGGTTTAGCATACGGGCACGCTGCCCTAAAGCCTAGGTGGCTACTTAAAATACCAAAATGACCTGAATCAAATGTGCGGAAGATGAGATTGTGCTAGTGCGCAAAAATTGAAAATGGTTTTAAACTAGCAACACGTTGCCCTAAAGGCGTGAAATGCAATTAAGCATCTACAACAGCAAAATGACTTAACAAGATTTTATGAGAAAGAACAGACGCGACTAGAACAGACGATGCGAGATATAATAGCGGAGGAGGATGTCGACAACGCGTTTTATCATGATGTGCCATCGTCTGACGAAGATACTTTATTGGAAACTAGGGAAATGAACAGTGACACTGAACAGGAAATATCTGATTATAAAGACGTTAGTAAACAAGAAACTAATGCCATAAGATATCTCATTATTTTTATGGAGGTGGCAGAGATGTGTCGGACTGCGAGACCGGTGCGGGTACTGATGTCTTAGAATTTTGAACGGGTACTGGAGGGTTAAGTACTTACCGTATAATATTGAGTCAATAAGATGTGAATAGAATAAATATTTGTCATATTTGATTG